>CAUYRT010104446.1:0-11166 GCA_963574885.1 Lepilemur ruficaudatus | reverse complement strand
TAAATGAAACACTAGTGTTTCAATAAACAACAATAGCCAATATCTAATAATTAGAGTTTAAAAAATATATAAAACTGGACATGCTTGAAAAGTAGTTGGGGAGCTGAATTAGGGGTCTCAATAGGGGAAAGGAATTCCTCAAAAACTGATTTATGTGATTAACTGTACCCCTCGGTAAATTCACTGAAAATCATTTAATTGTACACTTAAAGTGGAGTAAAGTCATGATATGTAAAGTATACTTCAATAAAGAAAAATATCATTAAAAAAAAAACAAGACAGCATACAGCATGTGCCATGCCTTGGACTAAACACTTAAGATATAATATTGAATAAACTGTCCAGGTATACTTGAAGGTTCCTAGTCTTCTTCCCTAATTTGCCACATCCTATACACAGACAGACCTTTGATTACGGCTAAAACTTTCCTCTCTAAAAGTGAAAGATATTAGCTTTCCCAAGGTACATATTTAAACCAGAATACTACTCTAGTAAGCAAAGTGAAATACTTGAGCTTGCTTCTTTTTCTACTTCAATTTTATGATACTTGATTAGCTTTTCCATGTAGTTATAAAAGTAAGTTGGGTATAATTGAGTGTTTTGAAATCTAGGCCAGTATTTAAATGAAGACTAAATTATTATTCTTATTCTCCTTCCTCCTAAAAAAGTGTAAAACAAATCATCAACATTTGAGATTGATCCTACATCTATTTATGATTTTGACAGATGGGTTTGCATGAATTAGTGTCTATAAAAATTTTTCTCAAACTAAGTCAGAACTGACCATAATTTAAAAAGGGGTAATAGATTTTTTTAAAAAAAATCTAGACAAAGGTATGGAGAGACTTTATTCCAAAAGACAATTGCAATAGGGGGAGAGGACTGTTACAATAGTGATAGCACTCTGAACATAAGATCTGCAAAGCTCTCAAAGGTCAGGCAGAAATGAATTTTATTTGTAGGGAAGACTAAACAAGTCTAGGAAGAACTGGTGTAGGGGAGCGGGATGAGCAGGTGGTGTGATCAGACAGTTGCTCAAGGAATGTTTTTCCCTGAGGTCAGGTGATTCTCAGGATGGGCTTGTTAAAGAGAGGCCAAAGTTCAGGGTTATGAGGGAAACTGACTAAATTTTGATCAAGTCAGGTTATCAAGCATTTTGCCCGTATTTGTCAATGGGACACATAGTTCAGCTAAGCAGCTATGAGACAAAGAATGGAAATTTGGTGGGTTTGTATTTAGCATTGTGGTGGATAGACAGGTGGGTTACCCATGAATTTAAGTTATACGGGATGGACGGTTATTAGCAGTAAGCTGTTTTGTAGAACAAGGAATGGTGGGAGGGAGAGTGGGGCGAAGATGGAGTGCAATGGGATGTTTTAACAGTTGTTATTTTCCAGTAAAATATAGTTCAGGTCAAGTTCACCATTGTAAAGGAGAAAGCTAAGCCAATAGAAATGGCTAACTAATACACAAAAATAAGTTAATTTATAACCTTAACTAAACCTTTAGTCATTAGGTGGTTAAACCAAGTCATTTATTTCAGAAGGTGAACTGCATTCCACACAATCAATATACAAGTCATTGTTAAATATTTAACATAAAATTAAAAATGAAGGGACATTTTTTTTGTTTAATTTTTCCTTCACAGACAATTTTCAAAACCATGAAGACATGCATCTTGTCTGCATGTCCTAAATCAGATGATTAAGGATAATTCCCTTCTTAGAAAACACAAGGATCTTAATTGCAAACCCTTTAAGCAAGAATTATTTCTTCTACCTTAAATTTTAGATTCTTTGTTACTTGGTTCGACAGAATTTTATATGCTCAGTAACTAAACATACTTATAAAAAACACATGAAATATAGCCCATATAAATGAGTTGAAACTTAATAGTCTTATCTCATCTTGTAAATCTCATATTACTTTTTCCATGAACATGATTTGCTGAAATTGAGTCACCTATATCTCATGGGAAGGTTTTATTTAATGAACATTAAAACAAGTAATTATTGCATACTTTTTCTACATATTAAGATTTAAGAATTTTTTAAAAAGTCTAGAATATTAATATGAGATATATAACCGTTTTCTTTTTGTGAAATACATTAGAAATTGCACAAATCTTAATATATAACTTAACTATCAAGAAGAAGGCAATTAAGGCCCCGAAAGAGTTAAATTAGATTATACTGGAAGCTGTGTCAGTGTACAAAAATGAGTTGTGAGGTACTGATTTAACTACTGGGGTACCTCAGGACAATCCCTAAAATGAATATTTTAGGGAATTTTCTATCTACTTATAGTTGCAAAAGAATGTAAGAAGTTATCCTTTTTAGACACAAATTAAATAGACCAAATATTAAAAAAAAGGAGTTTATTCCTTTACACTCTTGCATGTACAATAAATGCCTACCAGAGAATTAAAACAATGGAGGGGAGCAAGACAGAGAGAGAGAAATAGAAAGTTTTTGCCAGTTGGGGCTTGACATAAGATAAGAGCAAATTAAAAACTGTCTTGTGTCATGGCTAAGAGAAAAGCCTCCATAAATTTTGCACCCCAGATTCGTTGGGGATCTGGAATAACTGATGTAGAATGGTTGCACTAAGCATTTTCAGAAATTCACAATGCATGCGGGGAAAAGATACTATAAATGTAAGAATCAACACTTCAAACAAAAAATACAAACCAAGCAGTTGGAGAGAACAGAAAAAATGATTATAACTTCACTGTCCACCTGGAAAAAGCCTCCTTCCCTTCTAGTTCTAACTCAATGCTCTATAAAGTCTTCCTGAATGTCCCTAGGCACTCTTGGTTTCTTCCTTGCATGAGTGTTCAATTTATATATAGTCTGCTATTTCTCCCCTATGCTCTGAGAGATGAAAAAGAATGAAATATGATGAAATAAGTAACTAATATCGAGATATGTAGAATTAATTTTTGAACCTGGCAAATAAAAATTAAACCTTGCTGCATCATCCCCACTCCTGTATTATTTAATAATGTAACATTAATATGTGGTCTATGCTTCTGGTATAAATTCCGAGTTTTTGTGTAACCATGGCAACATTCTAACCAAGTACTCATATACTATGCTACCTAATATACATGCCTGAAAATTAAAGTGGTTGCTGACATTCTTTCTTGGTTTGTGGTATGAAAAACTGTTTAAATATGATACTTCTAAAATATCTTTAAAAATTGACCTCAAAGAGAAAATGCTCAACAGGAGAAAAATATGAAAACTTATATATGAGGAGGCAAAAGTAAGCGATACAGAACAAGCTTTTGTGGTGTCTCTGTGCCATGTCCCAGCCTGTGCCCTGTCTGGCCTACACTGTAAGAAATTTAAAAGCATAATGATTTCAACCAGCTGTAAATAAAACAGTCATTTCAGCAACTGTCTTTATTTTCTGCACTCTTATTGGGGTGGCTAACTTGCTTAATATTGTGGTCCTTAATCAAAATAAATCTCTGTTAATAACCCAAGCTTTGGAATGTCTGAAATGGTTCACATGGATCACATATAAGATCTCAAATCTGCTTAGATATTTAAATATCCAAATTTGTATGTACCTTATGCATAGTAACTTTTAATAAGCACCTAAAAAGCGATTAACACAAGTAAAGTGGAAAGAAAAAATAAAGCTCTGAATTTTAGGATATAATAAAAACTAAAACTGGTGACCATAGACTCCCTTTTAGTATCCCTATGAGACAACTTTACACACATCGGCAATTACAGATTTTAGTTTATTAGGGGAAAAATATTAGTTTAATAATTTTGACCTTGAGATGACAAGCTACTTGGTTGTTTTTGAAAAATTAGGGTCAGAACAATAAATCGTGATTTCCATCAGTGTTTTATTTATTCATTTATACCTTAAAATATAATAAATATATGAACAGAGTATGACTTTACATATATTAAAATACCTATGATATAAAAATGAAAGAAGGCTACTTACTTCCAGACTTTTCAATTGTAGAAGAGATAAGCACTATTTGGGCAAATCTTTTCTTAATTTTTGATTACTCTTTTTAAAATCTCTTATCACATGACCTGACCAACAGTTGAAAGCATAGGATTTGCTAATGAGCAACCATTTTCAATTAAGGATTAAAATGTTATTTTATCCATGTTCCACAATCAAGCATCACTTTAAAGTACAGGATGTTTTCCTGTAAAAATGATTATGACTATACATAATTATATAATTTTATTTCCCAGGAAAAAAAAAAACAAAAAACATTGCCCAGACGTTGTACTTGTATATTTTAGTATGGATTTTTATCCATCTGGCAACTCAATGTATTGTGTAAAATAGACATGGGTTTGCATTAATAATCATTGCCTTAAAACACATTATAGATTAAAATTTCTGTAACTTTTAATTACATTGTCAGCTTGTTAAGGTAAAAATGTTCCCCAGCCAACCAGATGTGTATTTGGGGTTTTATATCCACATCAAATGTGTCGTATAAAATTTCATTCAAGTATGAATTTTTTCACTCTTTCTCTGAAGAAAAATAGCTCAAACATGATGTCCTCCTCAATAACATAACCCACTAAAGCATTGTGGAAGAGCTTTGAAATTTTAATAATCTTCTGGTGCATCCAGACTTATTTAACAGCTGCCAACAGGAATCTATTTTCATTATTTTAATTTGTTATATTTCATTCCTTGAAAAACAAGGTGAATGTGAAAAATCAGTAAGGAATGAGGCAAAATTAGGGTAGTAGACTAGTCCATTACAAAACCAGAGGTTTAGGGAATAATAAATATTGGCACAGATCAAAAGAATACTAATATAAAACAATAAAAAATTAAACTTTGCTGAAATTTAAAATTTCAGTTAATTAAATCATTGATTATATCATTATATCATTAATTAAAGAAAAAGGATGAAGAAAGAGGAAAAAAAACTATTTGCCTAGTTATGTCTGAGAAATGACTTATATGCTGAATATATACCCACGATATATACAAGACTCCTACAAATCTACAACAAAAATGAAAGCCAAAAAAATGTATTAAATATGAAAAGTTGAACAGAAACTTCAGAAATTGAGATATACAACCGACCAATAAATGCATTATAAAGTGTTCAACATATTTGGCCTTCAGAATAATGTACATTAAAATTACAATGAGCTGCCTTTTCCCATTTGCTGGAATGCATAAAGTTAAAAAGAATAGCAGAAAGTGGGTGAAGTTGTGGACAAATGGCATGCCCATACACTGCTATCAGATAAGATTACTAAGTGGAACAGATATTTTGGATAAATAAACTAAGAAACAGAAATTATACTTTTAGATATTTATATAAGAGCAATGAAAATATATGCTTTCAGAAACACTTGCACAGAAATTTTTAGATCAACCTTATTCGTAAGAGTCAAAAACTTGAAATGAGCCAAATGCTCATTAGCACAAGAATGGACAAACAAATTGTGGTGCAATATATTCTTATACTGGAAAACACTATTTAGCCATAAATAAGAACAAGTAGGCTACTTTTGTCTGGTCTTGAACTTTATTTAAATAAGACATAGTCTTTATTTTTTGTGAGGGATCTGGATTTTTCAATCAGCTCTATGTGATATTCTGTCATTTTGTTTTATCTATCAATGGTTTATTTCTTCTTATTACTGTGTAGTTTTGACTTGTATTAATATAACACAATATATTTGCATATTCTATTGAGAGTCTTCTGTTTGGGGGCATTATGAATAGTGTTGCTAGGAAATTCTTGTGCAATTCTTATTGTGGACATACATCTTCATTTCTTTTGGGTGAAATACCTAAGAGTAGAATTTCTGGTTCATGTTGTAGTTAAATATTTAAACAGTATAAGAAACTGCCAAATTTTCAATTTTTTAAAATGAATTAAATTATTTTTATAGTATCTATATAATTTCTATAATCTTTCCAATGATACTTTATATTTTATCAGTAAGTAGGTCAGAGCAGAAGAAAACTGCTGACATGGATAAGAAAGCTAACTCCTTATCATCCTGGTAGATGTTTAGCAATTGTCTTATATGTTTTTCACAATATTATGGGGGTATAAACGTTTAGGTTACATATATTGCCTTTACACCGCCTCAGTCAGAGCTACAAGCATGACAGATTTCAAGCTATACTACAAGGCTACATAATAAGCAAAACAGCATGGTATTGGCACAAGAATATGGACATAGACCAATGGAACAGGACTGAGAACCCAGACAAAAAGCATCCTCGTATAGCTATTTGGTCTTTGACAAAATAGACAAAAACATACACTCGAGAAAAGAATCCCTATTCAATAAATGAAGCAATTGTCTTTTATTACTGATTGGTAAAAAAAAAAAAAAAAAATCCTCCCATCATGGCCAATTTCCAGCTACCAACATGATGTCAACCAACGCTCACAATTCCTGAAAAATTGATACTGGTTCTCCTGAAAGAAGCCATTTTCAGTATTCCACCAGTCCTATCATTTTATTTTTAGCAATAAGAAAAATAAAGCTAGACAACTTCCAGCACTATTGGGCATCTCTCTGCCCCAAGTCTCTCTGTGGGAATAGAATAGATAAATAGTAACGTTCATTGAATGCTGATTATATGCCAAGTACTATGCTAAATACTTTAAATGAAGTTTCTCTTAAAATCATTTATATCTATAACAATGCTTTTTAAAAAGCACATTTTTATAAAAGAAGAAACTGGGGCACAATTAAATGAAGTGCTTTCCCAATGTTCCAGATCTAGTAAACGGTGGAGCTAGCATTTCAACCCCGATATTCTAGCACCAATAAATTTTACATTATTGCATAGTTTCCATTCTTCTAGATACAAAACAAGATTTTGTTTTACTGTTGAAATACTATTCTGGAAACTTCTTAAAATCTTGATTAACTGAATAAATTCTTGATAGTTTAAATTATTTCATTATAATTTATACAGGCTTTACAGAATTGACTTAATTTGTGAAAGTGACTAGAGTTCACAATCATATACAAAGACAAATTTGAAATCTAGAATCAAATAATCATGAGGAAGGAATGACTCCATATTGCATTCAAAAGCAATTCAAATTAAATTACCATTATCTTAAGTCATTTCTCAAAATGTCTCAGAAAAATGAAAAAAAAGATTGTATTTGATAATTCATAAAATTTCTATATATAAAACAAATTATTCCAGTTTTGAGAATTTATGTGTGTGTATGTTTGTATGTGTATATCTTTCCTGCAGAATAAAAATTATGTCTCAAGTTCACCAAAGTTCATCTCATGGACAAAACTGAAATGTCAGCTGTCCTTAGTGGAAAATGATCCCTAAATGTCAGATCCCCAAGCAAATCTGACTTGTGCACTATAGATAAAGGTAGCAGAAGAGCAGTTAGCCTTGTCTAAAACCTTTGCTGTCCCCCAAGGTGCTCATGATAAGAAGAGATACCCTTCTGATCTCTCATTACTTTGAGCCTCACATCTTAAATGTTTTCCTGTAAAGGATATCAAATGGAAATACCATTGGGTCTCTTTAATTTCTTCAAAATAGTCAAAATCTCCTAAAGCTGAATGAAAACTGAGATATATTTGATTTATCCTATACAAGTGAAAATAAGTTCAGAATGTGGCACAATTGTACTCTGATTAAGTCTTGCTTCATCATTTTTAGCTCTCTTTTTCTCTCTTTTTATACTTTCAGAAGCATTTTCTGAAGTTTTAGGTCTAAGCTCCCAAAGACTATATGTTTCCTACATGTAAAGACAGTCCTTTCCATATTTTAAAGTTTCACTCTTATTGCAAGTTCAGCACATTAAGAACACAATATTAATTAATATGTTAATGCTAAAGAAACCTTTCTTACTCTCATATAGAAAAAATGTGGCCTTCCTATACAACATTGGATGTGTTGTATGTCCAGGCTTTTTTTTTTTTTTTTTTGACTTTGTCAGGAGTGTGGTGTGATTGTGTAGGAATAAAACATGCAGTTTGATTAATTAGATGTCAATCCTGGCTCTGCTACGTGTTAGTTACCTAACCTTAAACAAATGATTTAAATGTTTATAATTTCAAATTTCTGATATATAAGAAAGGATAGTGATACTCATTTCAAAAGACTTTCCTTGTGTTATAATATATATAATAATAAACAAAATGCCAAAAATATATGCGTGTCTTACACATTTGCCTTTTATTTTGTTTCTCCAATAATATTATGTTATATCCTCAGTACTTAGAATAGCATCTAGTACATAGTAAACAATAAGTATTCATTAAGACAAATGAAGACATGTATGTGACAAACATGTTTTAACTCTCATTTTATTCATTTAGTGTGGTATTCAAATTGAGGAAACTAGTTAATCATAATGGCTTTAAGCCTGAAAATATTTAACCTTCAGTATCATGTGGCCAATTATATATTCCTTTTTGCCTTTCTTCAATTTGAACTTCCTTTTAATAACAATTATATTGATGCGAACGTTCCCAAATCTCATACTCTCCCAATTTTATGTCTAGTTTTTCTAGTCTTCTTAACCCCTGGTATTTTTCAAATAGTAGCTCTCTATACAGTACTTTATATATTGCCCCTACCTCTCTCCAGGGTTTTGTGCTTATTTTTGAATTAATGCAGTAACTTCCTACCTTACTTACCTGCCCCTACTTCACTGCCTCCTAGCACATTGTTCATAATATTGGCCAATAATATTTTTACATTAATCACCACAAAATAAAATGTCCATGATTATTTTCTTTTCCTGATTCCTTCTATGTAAAGTTAAAATGCCTTCACATGGAATACAAATCCTTTTATGGTCTGAAATCCTGTGTCCTACAGTATAGAGTATCATGGGTATATTATAAGCATGGGCTCAAGGAATCACTGGCGTCCAGGTCCCCTGCATCCCCATGTACCTGCATGTGCCTGAGACACTACCTCTTCAATTATTTGTTGCTAACTTTTTTTTAAAACTCTATAACTCACTCTAGCTGTTTCTTCTTCTCTAGTGCCTTCTCCAACAATGCACCCGATCCTATACGTACCTTTCTCTATTGTGGCACCAAACACAGAAGTACACATTGATCTTCTTATATTGTTGTCCCTTCAGTAGACTATAATTCATTGAGAGAAGAAGTACCTAATTCATTGTCTGGACATACTACTGTCAATACTGATCTTTCTCCTCCTATTCCTACCACTATAATCACAATTGCTGATAATCTTTTTTTTTTTTTTTTTTTTTTTGAGACAGAGTCTCACTCTGTTCCCCAGGCTAGAGTGCTGTGGCGTCAGCCAAGCTAACAACAACCAAAGACTCCTGGGCTAACGGGATCCTTCTGTCTCAGCCTCCCAAGTAGCTGGGACTACAGGCATGTGCCACCATGCCTGGCTAATTTTTTTCTATGTATGTTTAGTTTGCCAATTAATTTCTTTCTATTATTAGTAGAGACGAGGTCTCGCTCTTGCTCAGGTTGGTCTTGAACTCCTGACCTAGACCAATCCGCCCGCCTTGGCCTCCCAGAGTGCTAGGATTACAGGCGTGAGCCACCACGCCCAGCCACAATTGCTGATAATCTTAAGAGGTAAAATATGATAAAAGATTACCACATTCCAGGCATTGTTTTAACCTCACTGAAACACTGTATGGCAGACACTATAAATGTCTCCTCATTACAGATAAGGAAATTGAGACAGAAAGTTGAAGTGACTTGCCCATAGACACACAGCTAGTAAGTGGCAGATCTAGAAGTCAAGTTGAGAAAGTCTGGTCTCAGAGCCTAGCCTAGCCTCCTAACCACTACAAGTTTACTCAAAACTGCTCCAGTAGGGACTATTGAGTAAGCGGTTTTTCAGAATTTTAAATATAATTGAAATAAGAATCTATATGTTTGATACATGTTAGTTATATCAATAATTATATTGTTTTAAGTTAAATTGTATCTAGATAAAAAGTCCTATATAAATTTGAACAATCATATAATGAATTTGTTAATGATGACAACTAAAGAATATGGTTTTCATATCCAATGTCCTAATACTTCAGAATACTGAATTTAGTGGTAGGAAAATGTAAAAGAGAAAGTTAACAGTGTTTATTTGAGGTGGTACGAATGGCAAAAGACTCACAGAGGAGATCATGTTAACCTTGACCTTGTGTAATGAGGAATCAAGCCAGAAGAAGCAAAAAAGACATTTTCAGTTGACTCACATGAATAGAAAAATAGGCTCATGAAACAGTTGTCATGTGCAAGGAAAAAAAACCTTGACATGTCAAAATGCTAAGGTGTCAAGAGGGGTGATGGTTAGTCTTAGGAAAGTAGGGAAAGATAATATTAGGGATAAATTATGAAGAGCATTCCTAAAAACGCTTATAAAGAGTCTACCCTTTATTCTGCAGAAAAAAAAGAAGCCAAAGGGCTTTTAAGCAATCTTTACTTGGTTATTTTCAAATGGCTAGTGGCAATGTTTGTTTTGTGTTAAAACACCTATATTTTTACAAGGGAAATAAATGAAACTGATAGAATGATTTTAACACTTTAGGGTATATAAGCACAGTAGGCATGAATCAGAGAGTCCAACATCTCTAGCATGTAGAAAATGTAACTTTATTTTCCTATAAGCTGAAATGATTCCTATTTTTATGCCCCATTCTTCCAGAATGACAGGAATTCAATTACAGTCATTTGAGTTCCAAACACTTCCTAGAATCATGACTAATCTCTGAAGTTTTAGCAGACAATTGAAGGGAAGGGCAATCTGGTCGTCTACCACTACTCCATGAAGTCCTTCTTGGTGCCCAGAATCAAACCTGGAGCCCTTATATCCTTAGATCCTTCTAAATCTCTACCCTTAGTCTTTACGAAAATTATAATTAAATATATATTTACGTAAGTATGCCATTCAATGTCTTCTCTGTCCCTTTGGAATATAATCTCCTTGAGGTCAAGGGCAAAACCTATCCATCACTGTACCTTTGTGCTTAGCCCCATACCTGGGGAGTCTTAATGTTTACTTTACTTACATTTTTTATTAATAAATAAATTAAATGAAAGCCCAATGGTCAAATTTTAAGCAATGACCAGGTCAATGGGAGAGATATTTCTGGACAAGAAGTACCATTTAACGGCCATCTATTTACTTAGTACTTTCAAAATATTTTGTTTG
>CAUYRT010104445.1:0-13560 GCA_963574885.1 Lepilemur ruficaudatus | reverse complement strand
AGCAAGAGCGAGACCCCGTCTCTACTAAAAAAATAGAAAAAAATTAATTGGACAACTAAAAATATATAGAAAAAATTAGCCGGGCATGGTGGCACATGCCTGTAGTCCCAGCTACTTGGGAGGCTGAGGCAGAAGGATTGCTTGAGCCCAGGAGTTTGAGGTTGCTGTGAACTAGGCCATGGCACTCACTCTAGCCCGGGCAAGGGAGTGAGACTCTGTCTCAAAAAAAAAAAAAAGAGTTTAAAGTTTTGTATTTTTTCCAGTTCCTGGATCTTGAACAAATCCCAAAGTGTAATTAGCATATATTTAATTGCTGCTATAGCTCTAGAACAGATTCTGGAGATGACTAGGATTAACCAGACATGTTTCCTAGAAACCCTAATGTTCACTTGAGAAAACTCGTGTTTCCTAAAAATATTAAAATAATGACAAATAAAAAGGTAGTTGTAAAATGGGAATGAGAAGTCTAAAAACTATTGACTACTAGGAAATAATTCTAATACTTCTGCCTCTGCTTGGAGTCCTCAAACGTGAAAATGACTTTCAAATATTTTAATGCTCCTAGGTACTTCTGCTACCTTTAAAAAGGAGTAATTTTTGGCAATAAAATCTGATAGTCAACATTTTATTTTTTTTGTTGTTTCAGAATATTATGGGGGTACAAACATTTTGGTTACATGTAATGCCTTTGCCTCACCCAAGCCAGGACTAGAGGCATGCCCTTCCCCCATACAGTGCACTCTGTACCCATTAGTTGTGAGTTTACCCACCCCCACCGACCCACCTGACCAGCACCCAATGAATATTACTACCATGTGAGCACCTTAGTGTTGATCAGTTAGTACCAATTTGATGGCGAGTACATGTGGTGCTTGTTTTTCCATCCTTGTGATATCTCACTTTAAAGGATGGGCTCGAGCTCTATCCAGGATAATATAAGAGGTGCTGGATCACCTTTGTTTTTTGCAGTTTAGTAGTATTCCATAGTGTACACACACCACATTTTATTAATCCACTCATGTATTGATGGGCAGTTGAGTTGTTTCCACATCTTTGCAACTGTGAATTGTGCTGCCATAAACATTTGAGTACAGATGTCCTTTTTATAGAATGTCTTTTTTTTCTTTGGGTAGATGGCCTGGCAGCAGGATTGCTGGATTGAATGATATTTCTATTTTTAGCTCTTTGAGATATCTCCAAATTCTTTTCCATAGGGGTTGTGCTAATTTGCAGTCCTACCAGCAGTGTAAGAGTGTTCCTACCTCTCCACATCCAAGCCACCATTTGTTGTTTTGGGACTTTTTGATAAAGGCCATTCTCATGGGAGTTAGCTGATACCTCACTGTGGTTTTGACTTGCATTTCCCTAATGATTAGAGATGTTGATCATTTTTTTATATGTTTGCTGTTTATATGTTTTCCATCTTCTTTGGAAAAGTTTCTGTTCATGTCCCTTTGTTCATTTATTGATGGGATTGTTTGATTTTTTTTTTTATGTATTTATTTTTTTGAGACAGAGTCTCACTCTTTTGCCCAGGCTAGAGTGCCATGGCATCAGCCTAGCTCACAGCAACCTCAAACTCCTGGGCTCAAGCAATCCTTCTGCCTCAGCCTCCTGGGTAGCTGGGACTATAGGCATGTGCCACCATGCCCAGCTAATTTTTTCTATATATATTTTTAGTTGGCCAATTAATTTCTTTCCATTTATAGTAGAGACGGGGTCTCACTCTTGCTCAGGCTGGTTCTGAACTCCTGACCTTGAGTGATCCACCTGCCTTGGCCTCCCAGAGTGCTAGGATTACAAGCGTGAGCCACTGTGCCTGGCCTGATTTTTTCTTGTTGATTTTCTTAAGCTCTATATAGATTCTTATTATCAGCCTTTTATTGGATGTGTAGAAAGCAAATATTTTCTCCCATTCTGTAGGTTGTCTATTTGCTCTAATGAGTTCCTTGGCTGTGCAGAAGCTTTTTAATTTGAGCAGGTCCCATTTATTTATTTTTGCAGCTGCTATGATTGCTTTGGGGGTCGTCTTCATAAATTCTTTGCCTAGGCCAATGTCTATAAGGGTTTTCCCAACATTTTCTTCTAGAATTCTTAAGGTTTCACGCTTTAGGTTTAAGTCTGCTATCCATTTTGTGCTGATTTTTGTGAGAGGTAAGAGGTGTGGACTCAGTTTCAATCTGGATATGTGGTTATCCAGTTTTCCCAGCACCATTTATTGAATAGAGATTTTTTCCCCCAATGTATATTTTTGTCTGCTTTTTCGAAGTGTAGATGACAATATGGAGCAGGGTTTCATATCTGGGTTCTCAGTCCTGTTCCAAAGGTCTATATCTCTATTATTCTGCCAGTATTATGCTGTTCTGGTTACTATAGCCTTGTAGTAAAGCTTGAAGTCTGGTAGACTAATGCCTCCCAATTTGTTTTTTGAGGTCTTCTCTGGTTCCATACAGAGCACAGAATTATTTTTTCTAGATCTGTAAAGAATGATGATGGTACTTTGATAGGGACTACATTAATTCTGTAGATCACTTAGGTAGCATGGACATTTTAACAACATTGATTCTGCTAATCCTTGAGCATTGTAGATTTTTCCATCTGTTTACATCTTCTACAATTTCTTTTCTCAGTGTTTCATTGTTCTCCCTATATATGTCTCTCACCTCCTTTGTTAAATATATTCCTAGACATTTAACTTTCTTTGAAGACACTGTGAAAGGTGGTGCATCTTTGATTTGATTTTCAGCTTGACTGTTATTGGCGTATGTGAACACCACTGACTTGTGTGCATTAGTTTTGTATGCTGAGACTTTACTGAATTCATTTATCAATTCCAGAAGTCTCTTGGTGGAACCCTTGAGGTTTTCTAGATATAATATCATCAGCAAAGAGTGAGAGTTTGATTTCTTCTGCTCCCATTTGGATGCCCTTAATTCCCCTCTCTTGTCTGATTGCTCTGGCAAGGACTTCCAGTACTATGTTGAATCAAAGTGAGATAGTGGGCAACCTTGTCTGGTTCCAGTTCTAAGGGAGAATGCTTTCAATTTTTCCCTATTCAGTATGATATTGGCTGTGGGTTTACTGTATACAGCCTTAATAATTTTAAGGTATGTCCCATCTATGCCTATTTGTTAAGAGTTTTTATCATAAAGGTGTGCTGGATTTTGTCAAGTGCTTTTTCTGCATCTATTGAGAGAATCATATGGTCACTGTTCTTGCTTTTATTTATGTGGTGAATTGCATTTACAGATTTGTGTATGTTGATAGTCAACATTTTAAATCAAGCTAAGTTGTATTGCTGTGTAGTTTTAGAAAGGGGGGTTATAAGATTGTTTTCTAGGTCTCTTTTTAAACATCATTATATTTAAGCATCCTACAATATATATATGAACCTACAAAAAATTCCTAAGTATACATTAAACATCTTAAAGTCATTAATGGCTCCCATAAGCCATGATTCAAACCTTTTATAATCTTCTACAATAAGGTATATTAACATATTTTTTAAAATTAATTTCAAGTCCTATATGGCAGTACATACTCACTTGTCCACACTACATATGAGACAGTCTCTAAGCTAGCATTAAATAATTGCACGGAAAAAACTCACATCATTTTAAAGTCTAGTCTGGAAAGACTTTACGGTAATTGTTTAATTCAGAGAACTTAATCTTTTATGATAAACTCACATAGCTATGTAATCATCCCTTTCTATACTATATTTAAGCTATCAACATAGTATCAATGACAATCTTAATGAATGAATACCTCATCTAATCTCTCATCCTTAGCAGGCAATATAAAACACAGAGCTAACAGATTCTGCTCTGAGAGTCAGAGTTTACCAATCCTGCTCCATACAGCCCTTGTCTAATAAGCTGATCTCCCCGACTTTGAATCCTGCCTGCCTAGAAAGCCATACCCATTCTCAGCCTCTCTACCTCCATCAACTTCTCTAGAATTTTGTTCTAGCCTTTTACTTAAAAGACACATTCTGCTTAAATTCTTTAGGTCTAGCAGTATCTTGTTTTTATCCTAACTCTTGAAGCAGCAGTCAAAATTTTGTTTCATCATTTCAAAAACACCTGTAATTCAAATAAGTATCATGCAAAGTACTGAAGGAGGATGAGAAACAGAGAAAACAGAAAAACATGCAAATTAACATAAAAATAAAAATATGTAGCATGCAACTATTAAAGACAAGTCTTGAGAAAAAGTTCTAATATAAATAATATCCAAAAACTCATCAGGAATATTTTTATAGAAAGGATACAATAAATTTAACACTGACACAATTTTAACATCATCACTTTTCAGCACCCTCTGCAGAGTAGTAATGCTCAAGGAAAACAAAGCTTACCATGTACTTAAGTAATCCTATTTCAGGATGAAGCAGAGGCAGCTCAGGGAACCATTTCTGTGCCAAGCTATTCAGCTTCTCCTAAAGTTAAAAAATATTTTTGACTGTAGATCAATATATATTCAATTGTGACATGCTGCTCTTCAGGAAAATATAATATACTAGCATCTGCTTTATTACATACCTAATAAGATAATCACTGATTTTTGCCTTCTTCAAATATCAAGTGAAAACCAAGGGTCACCTTGCATCTAAATTACCATCTTACTATAACAGAAGACAAATTACCAATTTTAAGCTTTGCATATATACATAAGGACAAATCTCACCTAAAGTCAAAATCCACATTTACTTCCAAACTAAAATGAAAAAGTGTAATATACCAGTTTGAATCATAAAACTGTTACTATTTCTCAAAATATTAAGACCATAGTGATTTTTTTTAAATGGCTATGTCATTTATGAAGAAAAAAATCACAAAAGCCTTGAGATAAAAATAAATATGCGGCTCTGTGTAAGTCACTTTGAAGCAAATGTGAAAACTGAGGATCCTTACAAAAGAAAAGTTATTTCTCCCATGTTTATTAAGCAAAACGTCTAGATGCTTGTCAAATCTCTAGGAGATAGCTGTTTTAATCCAAGGTTCCTAAGATATTGACAGTCAGATAATTTTGCTAAATAAAGCGTAACACTTAAATACCTATTATTTTCATATTATTTTTATTTTCAAAGCACTATTTCTTAACGAACTTCTTCCTCATAACATCTCTCACACATGAAATACAATGTTATTTGCATTTTGAAGAGAAAATACACTGACTTTTCCAAGGTCACAAAAATTTGTAGAATGGAAACTTAAAAGATGTAAGTCCCCAGGCCTACCCCAAAACCAGGTAGCCTTACTTTGTTTTTCAACTAAATTTTGCTGCTCCACTAACGTTTTCATTGCAATATTATGCTTAAATTATGTTCATATACATATATATTTTATATAAGAAAAAAGTCTTTTAGGTTTTATGTTAAAAGAAAAAGAAAATCAATATGCAAAAGTGTATGCTATAATATTAATTCTAAAAACAAGCAGAAAAAAAGACAAACAGGAAGTAAAACAGTTAATGGTGATCACTACTGTTACCACTGAGTGGGAAAGTTACACTGATTTTTTTTTTCTTTATAATTTTCTGTAATTGCCACATTGGTACAACGGTCATGGAAAATTTTTTCATCAGAAATTAATTTCTAAATTCACATAAACATTATTATGCCAATATAACACCTCTAGCCTTATGTTTATAATCTACTTCATAGAATGGGTATTTAAATTCAATTTTTAGAGTAAAATCTAACTAAAACTTTAAAGAATCAAATACTCACATATTCTTCTCTCTCATGATAAATTTCCTGGAAGACACTATTGCGTAACTGAGTTATTTCTTGTTTTATTTTTTCAATTTCAGATCCATCGTGGTCATCAGACTTTAATCAGAAAGAAAAAGTAGTTTTACAGGCTTATTAGACTAAAAATAAATCTTCCTTTAAGAATTCATGCAACTTCTATAATAAATTGTTCTATGGTTTCTATGTATCCTTTAGTACCTCGCAGACCACAACAGACTCTTCTGACATTTGTTGAATTAATTTAGATCAGTTTATTCTAACAATGACTTTTCTAAAACCTACCAAAAGGAATAGAAAATAAAGACATAAAATCAATTACATAGATTTTTCTTGTCTCTTAATTTACTGTAGATTTTTTTGTTATTAAGATGGCCAACCACTATCATAAAATAAATGTTAAGAATAGCAACCAGAATCACTCAACCCTTATGTGCACATATATGGAAAGTAACATTCGTTGGTGTTGGGCAGGTGGGAGGAGGGAGAAGGGGATGGGTAAATTCACACCTAACGGATGCAGTGCATGCTGTCTGGGGGATGGGCACACTTGTAGCTCTGACAGGACAGTGCAAAGCCAATTTATGTAACCGAAGTGTTTGTACCCCTATAATATTCTGAAATAAAAAAATATCAACCAGAATACAATTGAATACCCTGAAATTGTTTTCTACATAGATTTGGTTAAAAACAAAACAAAAAAAGAATGAGCACATGTGTGACACATACTAGAGGAAAGATGATGTAGGACTCACAGCAAAACTCCAGTGATAATAAATAAGCCAACTTAAAAGGTATGTAATATTTTAGAAGTTAGATTTCTCCAAAAGGTGAAAAATTAGACTAAAAAAGATCAACTTCCCCAAAGCCAAGAATAGAAAAAAGCTGAAAAACTCTTCAACCATGAAATTAGTTCTAGAATAGTCCCTACCCCACCCCCAATTAAGTGCTCAGAAGAGGAAGATAATTCAAGGTGTATTAATACATAATATAGATCTCTTATGTACATAAATTGAATCCTTGAGGGAATACAAAGAATTACCATCTTATTCAGAAAATTTCAGTCCTAAAGGAAGAGGTAAGCACAGATTAGGGCATCCTAATCCTTCCAGTTCTACTATGATAGGAAAACAACTTAAAATACTTGCAAAAAAATATGTCTGGCCATAAAAAGAGACTATCATCTTAAAAATATTTTATGACAAAATTCTACCTTCAGGGGAGTACCCCTATCTATTACCTTCATGTAGTAGGTTTGTATTACAATAGACATTATAAGAGTCCAAATTAAAAGAGTATTAAAAATTATTCTAAAGTGTTCATATTACTAAAAACCAAGGCAGACATATAAAAAATGTTTTTAAAGAACATTTAATGACACGGGAAAATGTTCATACTATTAATGTAATCTCACTTTTATTTACATACGCACAAAAAAGATTAAGTATATAAAATAAAATGTGAGTGTAATGGTTCTCTTTTTTTAAAGAGTGTATTTATGCATTACTTTGATGAAGCAGAGACCATGTAAAATTAGGTACACATAGAGTTCACTAAGAAGCAACTATTTCCTTACTTCTTCCAAATTATTCCTTTCAACCAATTTCCATCTCAGTCGAGCTTTTAAGCTTTTCAATGTCTTCTTAATGGACATCAAATGATCCACACTGGGGCTCTTATTTAAACATTCAATAATCTGCTTTTTAAACTGAGAGAAAGAATTACTATATTTTCAAACACATCAGACAACATTTATTCAATACTTACTAACCATTTATTATTTCTCTATTAAGATTCAACTAGTATTTACTGAGTTCAGATTGAGAAACTAAGAAATACTATAATTTTCAACAAGACAATTCAACCAATTGATTTCCTAATTATACGTGTTTCTGTTTAGAAGAATATCAGTTCCAGCACTCAGGGTAGCAAAGACAGAAACAATATTTCAAACTGAGACATACTGTGAGACACATGCTATTAGTGTAGAGGAAAAGAGAATTTCCAGTGAGAGTGTAAACTGAAATCATCTTTCCCAAAAGTAGTTTGACAATATGTATCAAGTTTTAATAATGTCCGTTCCTTTTAAGTTAGTAATTATAATTTTAGAAACCTGAGAAAATACATATAAAAAATCATGTGCCAAGATATGTACAGTGTTTATGGAAGAAAAAGTTGGAAGTAACCTTAATGTGCAACACAGATGAGAGGTTAGATAATGTTGTACATTACCTATACAGGGATGATGATTTAGTAACTCAAAACGACAGTATAGAAAAATCAATTGCTTTGGAAAACATTCATAATATATGAATGAAATATATTAAATAAAGAAAATATTTTCAAAATAGCTTACAAGACAATCCAATGCACATTTTATACATGTGTGCATATGTATGCATACATATGTGTGTGTGTGTGTGTATGTATGCATGTATGTCATCATCCAGAAAAGAAATACTCTGAAACTATCTCTTAGGCTAAGAGGATTATAAGCAATGTTTTTATTTCTTAGTATCTTTCTGTACATACCAAATTTTCTACAGTAAACTTGTATAGACAGAAAGAAATAATAAAGGTTATCTTCTTAACATAAGAAAATCAAAAGACTTAAGACAATAAAAAACAACATCAACAAAAATCACCATTTGCAGTTTATTTCCTGATAGTAAATTCTAGCAACAATAAATAATTTACTTAGTATTAAACCATGTGAGAAAAATTTAAGTATTAAAAAATTCAAAGCATCAATTTATAAGACCAATAACAGAAAGCATAATCCAACCTCAATACTGTCCTTGTACTTAGATTGTACTGTGGCAATCAGCCTTTCCTCTGAATGGATCTTTTGCAGTACTTCACTATACGTATTTAAAATGATCTCCTTGTCTGCATCACCATGCTCCTAAATGAAAGGACACACATGGAATTATGCATAAAGGAGTATCCAAAATAGTTAAAACCTTCAATCACAATGGATAAACTTCAAAATTATGGCTTTGGCAAATTTCTATATTTGAAAATATTTCTTAAATACAAATTTTTTCTGGACAGGAGAGAGATATCAAAGATATTCATATGGGAAATTTTACCACTGTTCCATTATCATTAACTGGGAAAGAGCCCCAATGAGGAATGTTAAAATTACAAAATACTCTGGAGGAGCTATACTAATTTACTTTGACACAGCAACACAGAATATACACAATAGAGAAAGGGGGATACTAATCAATCTTGTGTATTCACTTTCAGAGCTCTCCCAGATTTTATTTCAAGTTTTCACAAACTCTAAGAAGTTTTTTCTTATAGTCATTGGCTATGATGAATTCAAGAATCAAATGATACAGAAAGCTGATTCACTATAATTAAGAGGAATGTTCCTGGAATTAAACATGAGATTTTATTTTTTTAATGTGAAATGTCCTATTAAAATGAAAATGCCACCTTATGGAAGAATAAAACTGCATTATGTTTAGATTAGAACTTGACTGTGTTACTCTTTCAAACAGACATATCAGAGGAAAGCTAAGACCAGTCTTAATACTAACTAGCAAGAGAAACCATATTATTGCTTAGTACTAACTAGCAAGAGAAGTCATATTGCTTCAACAAAAAAGTAATCATAAAGGATATCAGTACTCACAATCAGAGATATCTCTAGCTCTTTGCAGACACTTGACTCAGTCTCCTCTAGGATTTCATCAATATTACTAACCGTGTCTTCAGAATTCAGTGATTCTTCCACAGATAGATCAAAAACCTCATTGGGAAAAATAAAAACATGAAGTATCTCATTTGGTTAATTCAATTAGGATTCATTGTTCCTTTATACCTGAAGCAGACATTATGCTATACCCTGGGTACTGTAGGGGAAATAAGAATGCACAAAAAAGATAAAGTGCCCCCTAAACTTATATATCAGAAGAAAAAAGGTACATACACATTAGTGGTTAAGAGAGGTTGAAAGGACAATCCAGAGGAACAGTATGAGAAAAAACAGGGACAAGACCAAGATGGTGTTTCTCGAGACTAATAACAGAAGCAGTTTGAATAAAAGCTAATAAAGAAACCTGACTGCTTAAGTGGCAAGTTTAAATCTGATACATAGGAGGTAGACTACGTCAGCTCTGGAACAAGGAAGAGATATGATTTAAAATACATATATTCCCTGGTCTATGCTACAAATACCCCTGAGCAAGAGCTCTTCTTACCTTTAAGGTTCTCTGGAACCATGCTACAAGACGCTTTAGGGAAGCCTCTGTTTCACTTCTAACATTGGTAAACTCCTGTCTTTTTTCATATTTCCAGTCATGAAATTTCCTAAGTATTTCTTCAGAATTTGTTCCTTCTTTGGCCTGTCCATACACTGCTTCTAAAGAGGCTGACAAATCCTGGAGAGAGATATACTTCTGTTTACTAAAGTTTATTAACTGCATATTAGGATTCAGCACTGTGTTAGGATTCACAAGGCAGAAAAGCAGTATGTTGAATCCCCATTCTTGAGAATTTTATAGTAAAACTTAGAATCATTACATAAAGATGAAAATACAAAATTACCTAGAAAGTGATTTACTTGGACCATAATAGTAAAAATTTATAAAGGGAATTAGTTACAAACAGAAAGCTTTAAAACTTAGGTTTTTAATTAAGTAGAAATTGCCCTCTATTCCCTAACTTTAAATAAGGAATCACTATTGTTTGTCCTGACATGAAAGTTTCCAAGACTTATTGCCAGATAAAATAAACCACACACCAAAATATAAAATAATGCCAATCACGTAAAGACACTAAACATATATTTGTATAGTCATGTGTTGCTTAACAATAGGGCTAAGTGCTAAAAAAAAAAATGCATTGTTAGGCAATTTTGCTGTCATACGAACATCACAGAGTATACCCACACAAACCTAGATGGTATAGCCTACTACACACCTAGACTATCTGGTATAACCTACTACATACCTAGGCTATATGGTATAACCTATGGCTGCAAGGCTACAAACCCTTATAGCATGTTACTGTACTGAATACTGTAGGTAACTGTAATACAATAAGTATTTGTGTATCTAAACATAGTAAAAATATGGTATTATAATTTTATAGGAACACCATCGTATATACAGTCCGTCCGTCATTAACCAAAACGAGGTTATGTGGCACATGACTGCACTTAAAAGCATTTTTTAATGAACCGGAAAAGACAAGACAAGCACCCAGCACAGCCTGCTGGATCTCTCTAGGAATTACGCCCTAGAAATGCTACAGAGACAAAAGTAAATCTTCATAGATTCCAGAAGTTTTGGGTTTTTTTGACAAATTTATTGAAGTATAATTTACATTCCATGCCATTACTCCATTTTAAGTGAACAATTAAATGACTTTTAGTAAATTTACCAAGTTGCACAGCTATTCACATAAATCAGTTTTAGAAGATTTCCTTCCCCCTATTAAGTCTCCTAATTCCCATCCCCAACTACATTTCAAGCATGCCCCTCCCCATCACAATGCTCTCCACATCCCTCAACTGTGAGTCTACCCCCCCAATCCCCGAATCCCTGGTGGACACCACCACCATTTGAGCACCGTAGTGTTAATCAGTCAGTACCAATTTGATGGCGAATACACGTGGAGCCCATTCTTCCAGTCTTGTGTCACCTCACTTCGAATAATGGGCTCAAGCTTAATCCAGGATAACATAAGCAGTGATAGCTCACTGTTGTTTCTTAAAATTGAGTGGTATTCTACTGTAAACATAGACCAAAGTTTAATAATCCACTCATGACTTGACGGGCACTTGGGTTGTTTCCACGACCTAGCAATCGTGAATTGTGCTGCCATAAAAATTCGGGTGCAAATGTCTTCATAATAGAATGTCTTATGTTCTTTGGGGTAGATGCCTAATAATGCTATTGATAGATCGAATGGTATTTCGATTATTTTTAGTTCTTTGAGAAATCTCCAAATTCTTTTCCACAGAGGTTGCACTAATCTGCAGTCCCACCAGCAGTGTAAGAGTGTTCGAGTCTCTCCACAACCTCGCCAGCATTTGTTGTTTTGGGATTTTTTGATAGAGGCCAGTCTCACTGGGGTTAGGTGTTATCTTATTGTGGTTTTGATTTGCATTTCTCTAATGATTAGAGAAGTTGAACATTTTTTTATATGTTTGCTAGCCATTATTCTGTCTTGTTTGGAAAAGTTTCTGTTCATTTCTGTTGCCCATTTATATATGCTTCTCTCTAGTGGACCCCAACTGAGGTGATCTTGGTCTTTTAGCCCCTCTTGACAGGTGCTGGGTCTTTTTCACTGTTCCATCCTTAGATGCTCACAATACACAGAAAGAGCTCAATAAATATGCACTGAATGTTGTTATGCCAGTCTTTTTTTTCTAAACAGTAAACTAATAAGCAAATCCAAGCCTTATGTATATTTCACAGTGGAAAGTTGTCACAACAGCAGATTTTCTTCACTAATCATGTGGACTACAATCAAATGGATGTCATCATAATAAAAGGTTCAAAATCCAATTTCCTTTTGCCTGTGCTATCACTTCCCCAATGTCCTATTAAATTCAACAGTTATAAAAACCAGTGAAGGAGCTGCAATTCAGAATGCAAATGATTATACACCTAAGATTAAGTGACCTTAAGCAATTAATAATAAGATGCTTAAAATGAAAGACAATATGAAGATATACATTGCTTTTACTATCAATAAATGGGATAAGAGATATGAAATAGTAAGTGATAAAATAATATCAGATGAGAACTCTGACATTTGAAAAGTGCATCTACATGTGTTTTCTCACATGGTCTTTGAAATAATACTTCAAGGAAAAAGGTTACCATGCCTATTTCACAAATGAGGAAATTTGAGAGGTGGGAAGTTAAACACGTAAAAGATGAGTCTGGAATTTAGTGTGAAGAGTTTAGTTATCCTTCCAAGTTTGACTCTGATCTTTTTCTTCTGCTATTTTTTATGGAGGGCGTGTACTTACACGTACTGGGAGAAAGGATAGGAGAATTAACACGGAGAGAACATGTGGAATATAACTAGTGGCATTTGGGGTATGACAGAGCTTTCACAAATTGGGATGGCCAAATAGTGAGCAACTGCAATTGTCCAGGTAAAAAATGATGCAGGCCTGAAAGAGGCATAGAGAAGAGGAAGAGTTCAAAAACTATTTATTAATACTTAGGAGGTAAAATTAGGCAGGGCTAGTTATGATTAGATGTGGGGTGCAGGAGGGAAATGAACTATCTGAAGTTCAAAAGTTACAGACAGCATAGATAGGTGCTCACTTTAATTGAGACTGGCCATATTTTGCAAGTAACATGATTGAACCTAATTCCTCTCTTAAAATTTATCAAGCATCATTCATGCTGCTGAATTGAACTTGGGAGGATTTGCTTTTGTTTGACCTGGTCTTGCTACCTGGACTTCGGTAGGTCACTCTCACATCAACCAAGGGCAGGATTGAAAAGTGAAAACCTACTTATACACTCAAGACATGCCAAGAACTTCCCTGCCCCAAAACTTATCCACATGTACTCTGTGTGCACATCTGTTGTCCCATAAGAGGGAAAATTCCTTTGCAGGCAAGGATTATATTCCTCAAAGTATTTAGCAGCAAGATTCAATTTCAGCAGAGACTTAATAAATATTTGTAGAGGTAATTACTTTTTTAATAATAAATATGAAAGGTAAGTAAATAGTATAAATTACAGGTAACATTGTAACATTTTATTTGTGTAGTTCATTTTTAAATTAAAAAATCATATTCACCTACACTCTCTCAAAAGTACACA
>CAUYRT010104444.1:0-46438 GCA_963574885.1 Lepilemur ruficaudatus | reverse complement strand
CTCACAGCAACCTCAGACTCCTGGGCTCAAGCAATCCTTCTGCCTCAGCCTCCCGAGTAGCTGGGACTACAGGCGTGTGCCACCATGCCCGGCTAATTTTTTCTATATATTTTTAGTTGGCCAATTAATTTCTTTCTATTTTTAGTAGAGACGAGGTCTCACTCTTGCTCAGGCTTCAAATTCCTGACCTTGAGTGATCCACCCGCCTTGGCCTCCCAGAGTGCTAGGATTACAGACCTGAGCCACCACGCCCGGGCCCATCTTAATTATTTTTAAGTGTGCAGTTCAGAAGTCAATACATTCAAAATGTTATGCAATCACTGCCATCCATCTCCAGAATTCTTTTTATTTTGTAAAACTGAAACTATACTTCTTAAAGAATAAATAGCTCCCATTTCCTCCTCCCTCAGCCGCCCGAAATTACCACTTTACTTTCGCCTGCATGACTACTCTAAATACGTAATATAAGACGAAGCATATAGCATGTCTTTCTGTGACTAGCTCATTTCAGTTAATATAATATCTTCAAAGTTCTTCCATGCTGCAGCATATGTCAGAACTTCCTTCCTTTTTAAAGCCAAATAAGATTCTGTATACGTATACATTTTGTCCATTGTCCATCAGTAGACATTTTGGTTGCTTCTACATTTTAGCTATTGTGAATAGTGCTACTATGAACATGCGTGTATATATATCTTTTCAAGACTCTGCTTTCAATCATTTGGGGCATAACCTAGATGTGGAATTGCTGGAGACCAAATTACTTCTACCCCATTATTTTAGACCCCAACTCTCATACTGCATCTCCCTATCCTTCATACTACCACCATGACTAAATCTAATCTCTCTACAATCCTGGGCTGATCTCTATTTTTCCACTTTATAATGAGAAGTAGTCGCTCTAACAGAAATCATACATTTATGAATATATAATATATACACATATCTTTCATTTATAAAAATATTTCTGGGGCAGGCGCGGTGGTTCACGCCTGTATCCTAGCACTCTGGGAGGCCGAGGAAGGTGGATCCTTTGAACTCAGGAGTTGGAAACCAGCCTGAGCAAGAGCGAGACCCCGTCTCTACTACAAATAGAAAGAAATTAATTGGCCAACTAAAAAAAATATATAGAAAAAATTAGCCGGGCATGGTAGCGCATGCCTGTAGTCCCAGCTACTTGGGAGACTGAGGCAGAAGGATTGCTTGAGCCCAGGAGTTTGAGGTTGCTGTGAGCTAAGCTGACACACCATGGCACTCAGTCTAGCCTCAGCAACAGAGCACTCTGTCTCAAAAAAAAAAATTTCTAGGAAAATCTAATCACCCAAATTCTGAACATACCCTAAGTGCATTTGTTATCCTAATTTGTCATCATTAAATTGAGTTTTAATTGCTGTAATGCAAAAACAAAATAAAATCACTGAATATCTTTTATTATTCATAAAAATCACCCAGGAAACCACACAGTTAACAAAGGCACAGAAAACCCAAGTAAATTTCCAATACAATGGTTGACAGAGCCCTCAGAAGCCTGGAGGATATACCCTACTGGTTTTTCTGACACTTCCCAGCCGTGTCACAGACAGAAAGGAATAAGGGCATTTTAGTTAGATAGCTAGTAAAAACTACAACCTCTCCAAGGAGAGATTAACTGCTTTTCTCTTCTATAAAACAGAAAAGCATACCAATCTTGAATAATTATCATATGAATAAAATGAAGAATGTTTGGCATAAAATGAGCCCTTAAAATTGTTTCCTTTTTCCAATTTGGGAGAATTCCGTAAATCACAAGACACCCATTTTCCATTTTTTGAGCATGGTTCGGGTATTTTTAAACATGAAGCAAACAAACTTAAATCATCACAAATATAGAAAGTAGAAAATCTTAGTATACACTGTAGTGACTGGAATTGAAAGTATCGGTGTTTTTAAGCTGAATCTAACCACAAGAAAACATCAGAAACTCCAACTGAGGGACACATTCTACAAAATAACTAGTCTAAACTCTTTAAAAATGCCAAGGTTAAGAAATTTGAGGAATTGTTTCAGATGAAAGGAGATTAGAGAGAGATGATAATTAAACGCAATGCATGGTCTTTGATTTTAAAAAAAACTATAAAATTCCTATTGTAGGATAATTGACAAAATTAATGACTATACATTTGATAATAGTATTATACTAATGTTAAATTTCCTAATTTTGATCACTGTAACTGTCGTTAAGAGAATATCCTAGTTCTTAGTAAAAAAAAGTCTGTTGTTATCCTGGATCTAATTTTGCTCCACGGACCAATCTGTTACAGCTTTTCACTACCTTAAAATAACTGTTCCCTCCCCTTCTTCACTCATTTCTACCAAGTCAAATCTTCCGTTCCCCACAGTAAGCACTCTCAATTCCTTCAACGGTTCTCATGGGTTACCCTCTTCTCGACACACCCAATTTTTCATTTACTTTTCTCAAAGTGTAGCTTACAGAAATAAGGCCAACATTGTAAATGTGTTCTAACCAACACAGAATATGTATTATATCCCTTATTTTGGACAGAATCCTATTAATGCAATGTGGTACTTCATTTATTTTCTTTTTTCTTTTTAAAGCAACTCACTGTTGGATACTTGAGACTATACAAAACAAACTCATGAAAGTCTCTATCAAATCCAGCTAGTTCTTCCCCTAAATACAAGTTTCTCTTTTCAGTCCCCACACCACACCATTAAATCCCTCTGAAGCTTTTAACCAAGTCATTATTCCCTCCTTCCTTTTAAACTCCCATCTTTGAACTCCTCCATTTCCTTACAGTTTTCCTCATAACTCTGAGATAAAAATCAAGTCTCTTTCCCTCCATTGTCTCACAAGTCATGATTCCTCTGCTCTCCCCAAAAATGTACATGTCTCTTTCTAACCCTCTCCCATACGTAAAAAATTCATTAACTCTCATTCAGATAATTTTAACCTATAAGCAGTTTTATATCTCTATTCCCAATCTCCACCCCAAACTTCATATTCAGACTGGCATATTCTGAGCTCTCAAACTAGATGTCCTAAAATTACCTTGTGTTTAACAAGTAAAATCCCTAGTCATTTTCTTCCAACCCCTCCCAAAATTGTCTCCTCTCTATATCAACAACCTCAGTGACAAATATCTCATTACCTAAACTAAAAAACTTAGACCATCTTAACTGTTTCCTTTTTCTAATAATATATAGTCAATAAACTTTTCTTATTCTACCTCCAAAATGTCATGAAAAAACTGTCTACTCTTTCTGTCCTATTGTTATTGCTCCAGTTCAGGCCATCATCAAACCATTTAAACAACTGTAACAGTCTAATTGTTTCCCATTCCAATCTACTCTTTATCTGCTCACAAACATATCTATCTTAATAAACACAGTCGTAAGTGATTTTTCAGTCCTGTAACAGAAGGAGGAGGACAGACAAAATTACTTCCTCCCATCTTCAATTCCTGGAAAACCCTCATTCCTCAAAGCCCAATTCAATGATCCATCAAAATTAAAAGCTCTCTCCATTGCTCCCATAATGCTTCATTCTTCTATCACAGAATTCACATGTATAATTTGGTATGTCTATGTTCCCTACTTCATTATAGGCTCCTTGAAGGAACAGAGCAATACATTTTTTTCTTAATATATACAGTGCCTTAAAATTGAAGAACTGAAAAAATCCTGCTCATACAAGTTTTTCTTTCTGAATTCATACTTTCTTTTTTTTAATTTCACACTTTTCAGCAACAACTCACACTATAGGTTCCTGCCTTTAGTTTCAAGGATAACTTTGAAAGTTGTTTTAGTCATTTACCCTTGTCAGCTGAGTTGTTCCGAAATTTCATAAGCATAACTGAGTATGTATCTAAAACATTAATGAAAAACTTAAAATGGTCAAGGACAAAAACTGCCTTTTCAGATATTTCTCTCCAAGTCTGATACTAATTCCTTCTTAACACTATTTAAGGTTATTTTACACATAGTAAGGTAATGTTCTTAATGTTGATGACCTCAACTGTATTTCTCTACCTCACTTTCAAGGGTGTGCTAAGAAAATGATTTCCAAATATATTATTTTGTTTTTTAAAAATAAGACTTTATATCTGTTTCTAGTCTTCTGGCACACTTGAGTCACCATAAATTAACAAAAGCTATCATTAACTCTCAATTCCTTCATGTCATTACAATGATCTAAAACCTGTGGTATTAGTCAAATACCTCACAATTCCTTTATGTCATTATAATGATCTGAAACCTGTGGCATTAGCCAAGTTGATAGAAAATGGATTCCTGGAAGCCAATCAAGTGGTGAAGCAGCCTGGGTGAGGTTTACAGAACTTGATTGGGCAATGGAGTTAAAAAGCAATTACAAAATAATTACAAAAGTCTTTAAACTTGAATTCAGAAAAAAACCAACACTGTCTTAGAGTTCCACTGTTATCATAGGGGCAATTTTTGCTAACAGTTCCCTTTGCATACCTGTGGCATGAGAAAAACCACCTGGACAAAGGCAGCTTCCAAGGCCAACATCAGGCTGTCAAGAGACAGTAACTCAACTGGGGTCCTAAACTATGTCACAGGAATATCAACTTGCTTGAGACAGCAAAACTGTTCCTTAGGTGACCGCCCAACTCCATGATGAATTAAATACTGAAATTAAGCACAACAAACCCATGATATTAATATTTCTCTGTTAAGTTTAAAACTATTCTGTATTTTTTAAGTTCTTACAATGTTTAAGACAATTCTAACATAACAGAATCTGACAATTTAGTCTTATAATTCTAAATTCAAAATAGTAACTGATTTCACACTTATGACTTTAAGTTTAAAAGGGTAAGAATATTTAGTTTGGTTAAAAAACAATATCGGAATATTTAGGAGAATTTGTGACTCACTATACTTACAAGTTTCACTTATTTAAAAGTTTTATTATTTGTCAATTATAATTCAGTAAAGCTGGGAAAATAAAATTTAAAAGTTTTTAAGTTCTTGGGAAAAATCCTGCTTGTTGAAATTTTCCATTTACTCCACAAGGCTTATGAAGTACTTAAAAATAAAATAAAACACAGTATACTAAATGTATAAATATAGGGAATGTAAGCAAGTTAAGCAGCAGTAGTAGTAGTACTAACAGCTAACATTCATACAGCATTTTCCTAATGCTCAACCTTGTTGCAAACACTTTACAGCAGCAGTCCCCAACCTTTTTGGCACATGGAACCGGTTCCTTGAAAGACAGTTTTTCCATGGACCAAGGGTGGGGGTTGAGGGAGTATGGTTTCAGGATGATTAAAGAGCATTACATTTATTATGTGCTTTATTTCTACTACAACTCACCATAATGCAGAATCTAATGCCACAGCTGATCTGACAGGAGGCAGAGCACAGGTGGTGATGGGAGCCCAGCGCTCCCCCTCCCCCTCCCGCTGCTTACTTCCTGCTGCTCACCTCCAGCTACACACCTTCCTGCTGCGCAGTCTGGTTCCTAACAGGCCACACACAGACCAATACTGGCAGCCCAGGGATTGGGACACGCAGCTTTACAATATAAACTCACGCATTCAGCAAGTATTCCCTGAGCATCCACCATGAACTAGGCTTCATTCTAGGCTCTGAGAACTACAACAGAGAACAAATCATAATCGTAACTTTTAGCCGGCAAAGAATTACATATGGAACTGCTTACATTCACTCAGAGAAAGCAGCTAGACAGTGGGTTGCTTACAGGTTTGCTTAACTCTGAGAACCGAGGCAGTGTGTAGAGTTTCCTGTCAAACACACCTAAGAAAGAAGAAGTCATTTCATAGGAAGAGGGTAACTTCAAGCCTTGCTGGCTAAAAGCTTCATGGACCTTATAGTCTAAGAAGAGACAAACAATAAATACCAGGTATGATAATTACTACTAAGAAAAACCAGGGAAAGTGAAGGAAGAAGGTGCTATTTTAGGGACAGTAATAAAGGTCACACCAGTGAGCACCATTCACATTGAAGTCTATGTAAATGATGCCTCTTAAAAACTCTCTCAGAGAAAACCTCTCTAGATAAGGTAACATTTGAACCGGAGAAGTGAGGGAATAAACCACGAAAATATTTGAAAATATTCCAGGAAAACAAAACAATTACAAAGGCTATTATAATTAAGAAGGATTTTATAATGGGAGACGTAATCTGTTCAACTGTAACTATTAGGCTATTAAAGTCTTCTCCCATTCACAAAAAAATACTCCTAGTTTGTATTAAACCTTCTAGATTTTATTAATTGAATAAGAAAATGTATAAGTTGAACTTGAAGATAAGTCTTTACATTTATGATCCTAATTATTCAATATTATTTTAAAAACCCAACATTTACAATGTCTTCTTTACATCCAAAAGCATCCATAGACATCAAGAAACTTATACTAATACTTCTTTGCTCTAAGTCAGTCACTGGAACTAGAGATCCAAAATTTAATGAAACTGGACACTCTTATCATGTAACATACTATAGAATAAAATTTCCTCTTTAAGCAGTTTTTTAACCTTCTCCTTTTTAGTATGAAAATCATTCTCCTAGACATTAAGAGAAGTAAAACAGAATTTGAGTAGTTCTCATTAATGTTCTCTCCCCAATAAGCAGGAGTTTCTTCCTTATTGATCTTGCTTTGGATTTAGCTAAAACTAGCCCTTTTAACTGTCCTTAAGTATTTTTGCAAACCTCAACTCAGAGATCTAGCCTCCCCACATTCTTATAGAGCCATTACTTTTTGAATTAACCATCAGTTACACACCATTAATTATATGGGCATCCTTGATATGTTTTTCTTTTGAAATTTACGTTTATTAGAAATTACTTACATGGAAGTCATAATTTCTTTAGATTACTCACATTTTTCTCCCCTTTTTGTAATTTTAATAACAGGTTTCATTTTTAAGACCCTTCTATCAAAACTGATTGCTTATATTACCTGTGGTCATTACCAATCTTTTTCTGAACTTTCTGAAATCTGCTTTTCTATGAATTTCTACCTAATATAAACTCCAAGATGGTGTGGGTACTATCTTTTGATTCCCATCATTTTCATTTCTAGCTAGGAGGCACAAAAAAACATGGCCTTTAGAATTAGGGATTTGTCACTTACTAGTGCAACAAACTTCTCTGAATTGTCATTTCCACATCAGTAAAATAACAAACTGGCACTTACTAAGCACCTATTTTATATCAAGCATTTAATATACTTTCTATGTAAGTAGAAAGTACTATATTTAGAATGAGGAAAACAAAGCTTAGGGGTAACTTGCTTACAGTTTCAGAATTCCACAAGTGCCATAGCCAGTTCTTAAATCCAGGTTTATCTGACTCCAAGCCCATGTTCTTTTTTTGCTACATCACAAAAAAAGTGACTATAAAAAGGGTCCATTTGCTTAAAACAGATATTCAATAATGGTTAATTCTCTATGTACCTCACTGCCCTTCCTTTTTGGTCAGAATCAACTTCAAACCAGCAATTCTTTTCAACTTTTAGGAGATTAAACTGCAAGCAAAAATGAGAATTTATCCAAAACTGTGATAATCTTTATTGTTAATGTAGTGATTAATTAATCTACTAATTAAAACCAAAAACTATATCAAACTATGCCAAACATAGTCTTCAGATATTTTTGTGTTTAAAAACAGCCTTATGCACAACCATAAAAACCAAGGACCAAAGGGATATAAAAGTCAGATAGTTGGACTACTCTTTTCAGCATACGGAGCTATTATTCACAACCTAGTTCCTAAAACACACCATGTAGAAAAAAAGCTTTTAAAAAAAAAAAAACGTAAGCTGGAAGCAGTGGCTCATGCCTGTAATCCTAGCACTCTGGGAGGCCGAGGCAGGCGGATCCTTTGAGCTCAGGAGTTGGAGACCAGTCTGAGCAAGAGCGAGACCCCGTCCCTACTAAAAAAATAGAAGAAAATTAGCCAGGCAACTAAAAATAGAAAAAAAAAAAAATTAGCTGGGCATGGTGGCTCATGCCTGTAGTCCCAGCTACTCAGGAAACTGAGGCAGGAGGATCACCTGATCCCAGGAGTTTGAGGCTAAGGTTGCTGTGAGCTAGGTGGACACCACAGCACTCCAGCCTGGGCAACAGAGTGAGACTCTGTCTCAAAAATACAAACAAACGTCACTGCAAAATGTGATACAAAAAAATTCATTAGAATATAATATACACTATGGTGCTAGAAAAACAAGGAAGGACACATACGCACAGAAATGGTCCTGAAGATAGCACCTCAAATTCCAAAAGCAGGGTTTGAGCGCTTAGGTTCAAATTCCAAACCCTGCATTTAGCACCTCTGACACTAAGCAAGATTCTTAACATCTCTGCTTCAATTTGCTTATCTGCAGAATAACAGAAGCCCTCCATATAAGGGTGTAGTGAGTACTAATGACAATGAATACAGTATTTAGTACATATCTAGCCACTGCAAATGTTCAACAAATTTCAATTATTAGTATTACTTTTATAACAGTTTTAAAAATCATCTTTCAATCTTAGATATACATAGAAACTACTAGGAATTTAGTTACAGTAGTAGTCCCCACTTACCTGCAGAGGATATGTTCCATGACCCCCATTTGATACCTGAAACCAAGGAAGGTACAAAATGTTTGTTTTTGTTTTTTGAGACAGCCTCACTTTGTCGCCTAGGATGGAGTGCTGAGGCATCAGCCTAGCTCACAGCAACCTCAAACTCCTGGGCTCAAGCTATTCTGCCTCAGCCTCCTGTAGCTGGGATTACAGGCGCACACCACTACGAACGGCCAAATTTTTCTATTTTTAATAGAGACGGGGTCTCACTCTTGAGAGTGAGTTCGAGGCTGGTCTCGAACTCCTGAGCTCAAGAGATCCTCCCACCTCAGCTTCCTGGGTCTTACGATTACAGGCATTAGCCACCATGCTGGGCCCAGAAATGTTTTTTTGATCTCTGATAACTGAGATGGCTACTAAGTGACTAAGGGGGCAGGAAGCATATACAGACTGGATACGCTAGATAAACGGATGATTCAAGTCCACGGCACCCTGTGGGACAATAAGACATTTTATCAGGATACTTAGAACAGTGTGCAATTTAAAACTTACAATTTCTTGAATTATCCATTTAACATTTTCAGACCTCCAGAAGCCAAACTGCAGATAAGGAGGAACTACTATAAAATGAGATTCTGACACTATGCATAGTGACTCACACCTGTGATCCCAGCACTTTGGGAGGCCGAGGCTGGAGGATCACTTGAGGCTGGGAGTTCAAAACCAGCCTGGACAAAACAGCAAGACCCTGTCTCTAAAAAACAAACAAACAAAATCCTGTCTCTACGAAAAAACAAAACCAATGAGTTTCTGTTATTCAGAATCTGTCATTCAAGAGGTCTGGGTGGAGCCTGAAATCTAATAAGTTCCCCGACAGGTTCCAAGGAACCATATGTTTAAATGACAAGGATAGTTGTCAAACTCTAAAACACAAATTTCTGGGTTCTGTCCCCAGAGTTTGAGAAACCTTGCATTTGTAATACATTCCCAAGTGATGCTATGCTGTTACTCCCCAAATTATATTACCATATTGAGATCTAATGGTCAAAGGTTCTCACCAGGATGTATATAAGAATCACCTGTGGGGTAGTCAGTTTGTCTTTTAATGCAGGTGCCCTGACTACACCCTAAGTAGTGGTTCTCAAAGTGTGGTCTCCTGACCTACTAAATCTGAAACTCCAGGGGTAGCACGTAGGAACCTAATAGTTAAAACAAACCAATCTTTCAGGTGATTATGACAGATGCATGCTAAACTTTGAGAACCACTACCTTATACTTACAAATGAAATCAAAATTTCTTTGGTGAAATACTGCTAACTACAGAAAAAAAGTGTTTACTAATGTATGTGACTAAAGTCAAACTGGAAAATGCTCTGACTAGTTCACTAGGTACCAACAGCATGTATTCAAATTTAGAATTCTCTCTATAACCATTACAAAAGGCACTTACTTAGGCTTCTATGACTTGGGCTATATAAGAAAAGATTTTTGAAAAACTTTTTAAAAGTCAGTTACTCTGCCATTCTTCATGAGATAATGTTCTCCTACAATGATATTCCCCCAAAATAAGACATTTAAAATCTCCAAACAAAATACTTTTTTTCAAATTAGAGTTTTGCAAAAACTCTGCATCTCATTTAATTTCCACAATATCTCAGCAAATAAAAAATAAAGTCAAAAAGTATAGGACTCCAAAGTGTACATGTTACTCTTATGCTTAAACAAAATATCTAATTTCAACAGCTATAGGCCATTTACAATACTCTGGCCCTAACAATTACTAAACTGAATATAACCAAATTTCACTTCTAAAGAAAATTAAGTGTATCATCTAGGTTAACCATGGGACTTATCTGAAAGAAAACTTATGTGCAGAAATACAGTAATAAATATTTCACTATGACTTTCTACTTCACTATGAGAAAGTAAAATGGGAGGAAAATACAACACTTGAAGCCTGCCTGAAAGGGGATACTAACTAGGTAAGGCTTTTAGCTGATTCCCAACTTTTTAATAACCTATTTTATAATCTGCACACCACAATGTTGTAGTGTTCATAAATACAAGTATTTTGAAAGTAAAATGGCTCAGATTTACATTGGGACCTTTCTCTTGGTGGAGAGGCTCATAACATTCTTTCAAAGACAACTGAGGATACTACAGGGTATCATAAAAATTAGAATTGGAATCACTGCTTGAGGAATTCAAAGAATGAAAAGAAAGCTACTAAGTCACAAGATAGAAGTCCAAAAGCTATTAGCTAGTCAGGAATGTTGTACCAAAGTTTTCAAAACAAAATTTTTAAGTTGAAAAAAAAAAGCAGCTAAGGTACTGCATAAGCCATCGATGATAGAAATAAAAAACATACTTTTTACCCAAATAACATTAGAACACAGTCTACCACACAGTCTAAAAGTAAAGAAGGCTTTTCTTTAATGTCCCCTCCTAGGAGTTCTTGAAAGCTATGAATGCCATGAGAAAAATGCCTAAGTATTGAGATTGCCTGATATAAGCGAGATTGAGTTACAGGATCTCTCAGGTTACTTATATCAAAACAGGATGAAGCTAAAATAAAGAAGTTGAATCTCACAATGTTGAGCAAAAAAAAGCAGACACAAAGCAGTACATATTATATGTTTTTAGATTCAAAAGCAAACAAAATTATCCTATGGTACTAGACATCAAAAGAGTGATTTCCCTTGGCAGCTGCGGGTGGGCAGGGACCATTAATGACAAGAATAAGGGTACAAATTTCTCAGGTTTTGATAATGTTTTCCTTCTTAGTGGTGATTACACCAGTGTGTGCACACTGTGAAAATTCACTGAATGAGAAATTCACTTACGGCAACTTCGTGTGTTATACTTTAGTCATACTTACATATTTTAAAAGGCAGGAAGGAAGAAAAGGAAATTTCTCCTCAGGAAAAGAAACATATTACCAAAAACAACATAAAAATTTATATTCAGTGGGGACAGTTCGGATAAGAATTATACGTTCGGGCCGGACGCGGTGGCTCACGCCTGTAATCCTAGCACTCTGGGAGGCCAAGGTGGGCGGATCGCTCAAGGTCAGGAGTTCAAAACCAGCCTGAGCAAGAGCGAGACCCCCGTCTCTACTTAAAATAGAAAGAAATTAATTGGCCAACTAAAAATATATAGAAAAAATTAGCCAGGCATGGTGGCTCATGCCTGTAGTCCCTGCTACTCAGGAGGCTGAGGCAGGAGGATCGCTTGAGCCCAGGAGTTTGAGGTTGCTGTGAGCTAGGCTGATGCCACGGCACTCACTCTAGCCCTGGCAGCAGAGTGAGACTCTGTCTCAAAAAAAAAAAAAAAGAATTATACGTTCGGAGTAGGGAGCGGAGAGTAAATACAGAGAAGTGCTACAAAATTATTCGAAGGCTATCAATGGACAAATCTCACACACACACACACACACACCCCCCTTTTCCAAGAGAAATAATCTTGGTAACTCCCTCCACTATATAGGCAAGCCTACTAAAAGTGTTATTTCATTTTATTTATGAAACACATCAATCTGCTTTCTAATGGGAAAGTATATAAGAATGGCAGGATCGGCCGGGCGCGGTGGCTCACGCCTGTAATCCTAGCACTCTGGGAGGCCGAGGCGGGCGGATAGCTCAAGGTCAGGAGTTCAAGACCAGCCTGAGCAAGAGTGAGACCCCCATCTCTACTATAAATAGAAAGAAATTAATTGGACAACTAAAAATACATGTGAAAAATTAGCCGGGCATGGTGGCGCATGCCTGTAGTCCCAGCTACTCGGGAGGCTGAGGCAGAAGGATCGCTTGAGCCCAGTAGTTTGAGGTTGCTGTGAGCCAGGCTGATGCCACGGCACTCTCGCCCGGGCACCCTCGTGCGACTCTGTCACAAAAAAAAAAAAAAAAAAAGAGAATCACTTTTGCAATTCAATAAAAGGTATTTTATTAAAAGGTAAAAAAATACTTGAAAGATGACTAGCATTTTATTTTTCGTTATGAAATATTTTATACACACAATTGAATATAATATATAAAGAAGTTAAAAAGCAAAATAATGAACACTCAGGACCCTATTTAAGAAATGTAGAATCTATACAAAGAAAACAACATGTAAAATATTGTTGGATGGTATAAAGAAAGATTTGAATAAATATACTCTGCTTTATATGGGGAAGCTACATGTTATGAAAGATAATTTTTATTTATGAGGCATTTTATAGACTTACTATAATCACAATAAAAAAGCTAAGAGGCCTTTTAATGGGAATATACAACATGATTCTAAAAATTTATTTTAAAAAATGAAAACATTTACACTAAAATGATTAAAAATTTAATATTTAAAATATGTGAAAGTTCAAAACAAATATAGAGCAATGGAACAGAATAAAATGGTTCAAAATAAACTCAGCTAAAAATAAGAATGTAATGTTTAACATTTTAGCACAAGAAAGTGATGAAGGATTATTCGCTAAGCGTTGCTGGAACACCTAGAAAGGTACAGGGGGACAAGCCCATTTATACAACATACTGAGTGCTTCCCAGCGCTGCATGTGCCACGTTTTTTAAATGCAGATACATCCCTACAGTGGTTGGTCATCTTGGAGAGGAGACGGGCCGTGGACAGGCAGCCACAGGGGAGGATGGCAGATGCCCCAGCCCGCGTGGACGTGGGGTGCCTGGGAGCACACAGAGCTCATGCCAGACTTGGGAGGCCAGAGATGGCTTCTCAGAGGAAGGGAAAGCTGGGCTGGGACCTGAGGGGTGCTAGCAAGTGTCTGGTGGAAGAGCCGGTCAGTGGAGGGACGGAGCTTGAGGCCAGGATGCCCCCGTGAGTCCAGGGGCGAATGGAGGAGAGGAAGGGGCAGCTCTCGCAGGAATCTTGCTATGAACCAGCAGAGATGGGCAGGAACAGGGCAGTGTGAGTGCAGGGGGCGGGTTCTGAATGAAGAAGAGACTGGAGAGCACTGGCGTCGGAATGAGGACAGAAAGGGAATCTGAAGGTACGGAAGAGAGGGAGAGCTTGAGTTGGAGAGAGGGTGAACAATCGAGCAAGATCTCCGCAGAGGCAGAGAAAACGATCGGGGTGCAGGTGGGAGGAACAGGTGTGGGCTCTGCCGGGCTCTGCCACGGTGACCGGGAGCACCGTGCTGGGAAAGGGAGAAGCGTGTGTGCGTGTTATGGAGGCGAAAGTCATGCACATAAGATTAACCGTTTGAAAGCATACAGCTCAGTGGCATTTCGTACGTTCGTGGTGTAGTACCACCAGCACGTTTCAAAACATTTTCATCATCTCAAGAAGGAAAAACCCACACGCACCAAGCAGTTGCTCCCCACCCTCCCCTCGCCCTCCCGCTGTCCCTGGGAACCACCGCTCTGCATTTATCTCTGTGGGTTTGCCTGCTCTGGGCGTTTTATGCAGACGGAGTCAGGCAGCACGTGGTCCTTGTGTCTGGCGCCCTTCACTTGGCGCGATGCTGTCCTAGCGCAAACCAGTGCTGCGTCCCCCGCCCCGGCTTTTTATGGCTGTTAGGGGCTGAATTGTGTCTCCTCAGAATTCCTGTTGGAGTCCTGGCCACCCATACCTCAGAATGCGACAGTGTTTGGAGACAGGGCCTTTAAAGAGGTAGTTACGGTAAACGAGGTCACACGAGTAGGTCCTGATGTACCGTGACGGATGTCCTGGGAAGACGGGACTAGGACGCGGACACACGCAGAGACCGTCACGTGGAGACGCAGAGAGAAGACGGCCGCCTACCAGCCGAGAAAGAGGCATCAGGAGAAAACAGCCCCGCCAAGCCCTGATCTGCAGCCTCCGGAACCGTGAGCAAACGGATTCCTGTGGGTTATTTCCTCACGGCAGCCACAGAAAACCAACCCCGTGGCCGAACAGGATGCTGTGGCAGGGATCACCACAGTTGTTTATCCACTTACGCACTGATGGATATTTGGGCTGTTTCTACCTTTTGCATTGGTTGTTTGAGACGTTGACAGAGTTTCTAAATTCCCGTGAAGTCCCAGGCAAGGTTGTCACCTCTGAGTCGTGGGGAAGGAGCCAGACGAGAGACTGCTGTCCAGGCACCAGGGGCGGCGGAATTCAACCTCAGCGAAGCAAGTTCAGACGTCAGAGCGGCGGAGGACGGGCTCAGAAGCATCCTCAGAGACTAAAGCGACGTCCACCTGACCCCTGACCCCGGACACTTGTGGGGAGAGAGAGCCGCTCTGAGCCTCAGGCCGGGTCCCGTCCTCCAGGGAGCACCGAGCGGCTGTAAGACTGTCGGTCGAGGGTGTGTAATGAAGGGGAGGGAGCGTATGGGAATTTGCCTACAGTGTTCTTGCGCAGCGGTCCCCAGCCTTCGGGGCACCAGGGGTCAGCTCCAGGGAAGACAGTCCTTCCGGGGGTGGAGGATGGTTTCGGATGATGCAAGTGCATTGCGTTTATTGTGTGCCTTGTTTCCTGCTACGCTGTCCTACATAGTGAATGATCACGCTCCGCACCGCGAGACTCTAACGCCGCCGCGGGTCTGACGGGAGCGCGGTGGGGGGGGCGGCTGTGCACACAGGTGGCGCTTCCTCGCTCGCCCGCTGCCCACCACGGCCACGGATCATGCCGGTCTGAGGCCCAGGGCTTGGGGACCACGGCTCCAGAGGACGCAGAGGAGAGGCGTCAGGCGAGAGGAGGGAGCGGGTAAGGCCGGGCGACAGGGTGCGCTTAACAGCAGATTGGGGGGATACGTGTGACCAGAGAGACTCGTGTCTGGGGTAAAGTAAAAGTATGAAGAACTCATTCAGATTTTTAAGAGCAACATGAAATTCTTAACGTTAAAGGGAAGAGGTTACGAAAAGTTTATTCACGAAAATCCAAACGAAAGCTGCAGTTTAGGTAACAGCGTCAGGCCCGTATTGGTCGCCCAGCCCTGACAAGTGCGCCACGGTCACGGCAGATGCTCGCAGCAGGCAGAGCCGCGCGGAGGGCGCACGGAGCTCCGCGCACTGTCTCTGCCACTCTTCTGTGCCACCAGCATTATTCCAAAACGGAAAGCTTAAAAAAAAATTTAAAGCTCAATCACCAAAAAGCAAATATTATTTAGGAAGTAGACACGAGCAAGACACGTATAATGTGACTGAAAATCACAGATGCTGGAGTCGGGCAGAGCTGTTCCCAATCCAGGCTGCGACTGATTACTGTCTGCCGTGTTGGGCCAATTCCCTCTTTCCTCCCGGCTCCGTGCTTTCATCCCGAAAACAGGAGCCCTGATGGCGCGCACATCGGGGGTTCCTGGGAGGAGTAAGTGAGAAGGTACCAGCCAAGCGCGTCATCATGGTGCCAGGCACTCGGGAAGGGCTCCGTGAGGGCAGCTTCCGCTGTTCTGTTGCAGGTGGTGGGAGAAATGCAGCTCGAACAACGTGAGCCGACCGACCGACCCACGGCCCCGAGGCAGCAGCTGTGATCCCCAACGCCAGGCAGAGTGCAGTGAAGCTGGTATGTTCCTAAATCATAAACCGGTGCAGCTACTCAGGGAAGCAATGTAGCAACACAGGCACAGCAAGAGGCTGCAGAAACGGTCACCGCCTTTCACCCAGACCTCCCCTCAGTAATTTGCAAGGTTCCAGGCAAAAGTAAACGGAGACTCACGTACTGTCTGTCTAAATAGTTTCAAGGTATCAATCGGGCTGCAGACTGTTAAATGAAAACATGTTCTACCCTCCTGCCTTGACAAATACACCTTCACAACCACCTCGAAGGCCAGGTTCAAGTTTAAAATGCTTAGTGGCTTCAGAGTCCCCTGTCGAATGTGTCGTCATGGGCAGAGCCAGTCGCTGGCCCCAGACCCATTTTTTTCCCAATTCCTATGCTGTCTGGCATTGGCAGCAGCCTCAGGTGAACGTGTGTGGACACCTCAGCCCCCGCGTCCAAACTCCGTCCACTACCCACTGCCCATCGGCCACTCTTGGGGTCCACTCTGCGTCCACTGGTGGGGCAACTGGACCTTGGGAGGAGACACCCAGCGGGCCGGGGTGTGCAGGCCCTTGAGATGACCATGGGGCCACTGGGTGGGGACTTTTGAGGGTCCCAGGTACCCAGAGAACGGTCTAAAAGCGGGGATTGTGGACTGTCCGTGGGATTGTTCCTTTGGCCTGGGGACTGCTCACCGGGAGGGAGGGACACGTCTGGCCTGGCCCGAGTGCAGCACTACTTTGAGCCTCTCCTTGGAATCTGTCTAAAGGAAATAATCTAGCAGAACAAAAGGGCTGTGGGGACGGAGACGGTCGTCACTGCGTTATAGTTGACGCTGAAAGAAACCAACCTACTGTTCACCAGTAGGGAGTTGTTAAGGCGATGATGGTAAAGCTGTCCAGGGCAGTAGTTCGCTAGCCCGGCTCCGGTAAACGCGACAACCAAGTAGCAACAGGACAGGATCATGTGTGTGTCTGTGTGTGTCATAAACATCTGCGTGTCCCGCCCCGTGAGGCTGCACGTGGAAGGCAGCCTGCAGACAGACGGCAGCTGCCCAAGGGAGGGTGCAGGTGGGGGAGATTTTCCTCCCAAACCGCCTCTGTCCGGTGGCTGGGGAGACGCAGGGACTTTGCAGGGACTGGCGGTTACGAGCTGGCGGGTTGCTTGGTGTTTTGCGTACTCTGCTCGGGAGTGGGCGAGAGGAACCTGTGCCCACCAGGCAGCAGGCTTCCAAGGAAGCCAAAAAGGCACTTTAAACAATCACACTCCCTCTCTGCATGGGCTGAAGTTGCCCTTAAGTCCTCCCAGCCAGGAGCCCTCTTCTGTTCCTTCCCTTCTGCAGTGCCAGGACACGCCCAGGAACCACGCGTGATGATGCTGCTGTGTCCACTGAGCGTGTACCGCGCGGGGGGGTGGGATCCTCGCAGCAGCCTGCGCGGGCGGGAAGCAGAGAAGCCAGACTTTGAAACTCTGTGCTTACACTTGGGCACGTGCACTGGGAAACCAAAAGGCAATGCTCCGTGTCCCCCAGCAAACGGCTTCCAGTGTCCCAGAGGCCGGGAGAGTGATGTTTCCGTAGATGTGGGGAGTGGGCGTGCTGATAAATTAACAACCGCGTTCTGGGCACGCGACTGTCCCTGCGGTTCTAACGATGCAGACACACTGGTATTTAGCTTCCATTCTGTAAGAGTGAAAAGAAGGCTGGGCGTGGTGGCTGACGCCTATAATCCTGGCACTCTGTGAGGCCGAGGCAGGAGGATCGCTTGAGCCCAGGAGTTTGAGGTTGTTGTGAGCTATGATGATGCTACTGTACTCTGGCTAGCCGGGGCAGTACAGTGAGACCCTGTCTCAAAAAAAAAGAGTGAAAAGAAATTTGGTAACAGTCCTTAGTAAGGAAGAACCGATTATCACGTGGAACGAGGGTGTCAAACCACAGCCTGCTGCTTGTTTTCATGTGGCCGTGATCTAAGTCATGGGTTTTACGTTCTGAATGGTCGCGGGGGCCGGGGAGGCATGAAAATGCTGTGAAATCGAAACCTCTGTATCTAGAAATAAAGTTTTACTGGAACTCAGCCCCACTGTCTCTGCAGCTTCTGCCCCACACCCGTGCAGTGGCGAGGCCCCATCGGAGAGGCCGCGTGGCCGGCGAAGCCAGACATGTCTACTGTCTGGTGCCTTATGGAAAGACTGCGCCAGCCCCTGATGTGGACCAGGGCTGCTGGACTAGTCATTTTGAAGCGACTGAGCCCAGACCTCTTGCTGAGTGTCTTCTGGATGCCAGATGTGAAGCTTCACTTAAGACGACTTCAAATCCTACAAAGTACATATTGTCGGTTCCCTGCGCAGAGCTGGGATGTTAGCTGAGGCCTTGAATTGAAATTCTTTCTTCTATCCCGTGGCGGGGCGCGGGGCAAGGCCTCCGCACGAACGCTGGGTTCTCGCTGAGGCGGGAAGGATTTGTTTAGAGGTCCTGAATGCCCAAAACACTACGGTGCCTCCTCCCCAACCACCCCACTACGTAATTCAACGTGCAAAACATTACCGAACTCTGAAATAAGTGACAGTAAGTTCAACAAAGTTCTAGCTTCCTCCGGGACAACTACACGTTTTTCTGAAATAGTGCCGAGCTATTTCGTAAGAATCCTTTGGTTTCCCTGCTTTGCTGCATGCTAGGTACACGCTTGCTCTGTCGGTTGGGTGATGAAGCCCCAATCCTGCCGAGACGCCGCTGGCCTTGCTAAGTGCGAGATCAGAGCGTGACGAGGGTCTCAGTGTGCCCACCGCCCTGGCTGGCCCTGTTCTTCTCACCAGGACACAAGCCGTCCTGGAAGAGTCTCTTTCTCGTACGAGAAAGCAGAACAGATATACTCGGAAAGCCCTGAGGCACCTGAGCCAAAGGCCGGTCAAACCTGTCCCTTGCCCCTGTTTTCTCCCAGAGACCCTCTGATGACCAGAGCTGTCCCTTAAGCCATGGCGAAGCCCCCAGTCTTTCCCGTATAGCTTCTGGGCCCCCAGTGCCCTGGAGAGGCTGGACGGGGAGGTCTTCTCCCTATTCCACTTCTTTCCAGCCACAGCATTTTGGGGGACTCACGCATGGCTCTCAGACTCAGTTTCCACCTCTAAGTTCAGAGCCGTCCGCTGACCTCCCCTGTCACAGTGTATTTGAAAGCGCTGTCAAAGTGGTTTGTCGTGGGGACAAAATGGTACATTACAATCAGTGAAGGTTCATTTTTTCCCCCTCGGTTCTGCCTGAGTTTCAAGTGCCCAGGCGAGCCTGAAGCATCTCCCCCCGTGGGAGAGCCGGTGGGGCGGCGGGGTCTGCTCGGGAAGCCACATGCTTATCCCTGTTTGGGAGCCGATCCCGGTTCTGTTCCCCCCTGTATCTCCCTGTCTGTGGGGCTGCAAAAGGGGACACGCGCTCTGACAGGAGGAGGTGACACTGGAACCGCTCCCGTCGTCAGTCTCAAGACCGACGGTGGCCAGAGTCACCGTGCGCCGCATGGCCGGAGAAATCACGGATGGATCCAACAGTTCGACACTGGGCCTCGGGAGCACGCGGAAGGAAGGGCCAGGCCTGTCTACCCTGAGCAGACTCCCTGGGGCCTCATCGTCCTCACACTGTCCCCTCCTAGCTCCCGTGACGCCCCCGGCTGCGGCTTTTCTCCCACCCACCCTCTGCCCCGACCTCTGTGTGTCGGACCCTCTGGGCCTCAAACGCCCCTTCCCTCCAGTGTTTCCTTGGGACTCGGCCATCCAGCCTTTGGCGTCACGTTGGCTGCCAGCCCTGGCCCGCGTTTATTCCTCAGCCCGCGTGGCACTTAGCGGCGCTCCATGGTGGGTACAGGGGCAGAGGCGGGGACAGGGGCAGGGACAGAGGAAAAGAGGGAGAGGTGGGCGTGTCTGTGCTTGGGAAGCTTCCGCCTCGGGGGCAACTAAAAACACAAACCAAGGCGAACAGCATCGAGGGGGGGAATGTCTGCGGCAAACGCGAAGGGCCAAGAGCTGATGTCGTCCGTCCAAATTGCTCATAAAACCAGGTGAGAGAAACACTGAGGCGCCACGAGTTAGGCGAGAAGCATGGTCAGAAGACTCTCAGAAGAGGACACACGACCAGTAGACAAGCCGGGCGAGTGTCCCGCCACGCCGAAGCGGGACCCTCCCGGGAGACGCACACTCAGGTGTGAGAGGAGCGAAGGTTAAAAGTGGTCCGTGCTGCTGTCGCCGCAGCAGAGTGAACAGGTGCCCCCCTCGGCCGGGGCGGGCGCGTCCCGTCGGGAGCGACGCGCTGCGTTTGGTCGCGGTTGTGGGTGCGGCTTCACCCTGAGGCAAGCGTCCCAGAAGCCCCGAAGCAAACTTTTTAGAAATCATGTATACATTCATAGAAGTAAATCAACTAATCCTTGATAAATTCGCCCAGAATTTCCCAGATTTCCCTGACAGTGAGAGTCACCCGAGGTACGCGTCACACACGCGGGTCACGCACAGTCGCTCTCCCTGGGAAATTCTGCTTCAGCAGGTCTGGGACGCTGCCCAGGAGTCTGTATCTTAAAAAGGTGCTTCAGGCCATTCTTATCTGCAGACAAACCTGGAAAATACTGATAAATATAAGAAGATGCCATCGTGAGATCACTAAAGCTAATGTGTGCAAAGATAATATATATAATTCTGTGGGAAAACACTCATGATGTTTAAGCCCCCAGAATGTCTTACGAAATAACAGGATATAAAAGTCTATGGAGTGTTGATCTAGTTGACAAATATACACTGGGCACCTACTAGGTGCCAGGCGGTGGGGAGACAGGAGGGAACAAAACTCTAAGCCCGTGGAGCTGAGTCTGATGGGAAGACAAATAGTAAAATTAAGAAAAAAGTAAGCAGAAAAAAATCCCATGTTTATCTATCAATAACTGCGCGGTGATCGCCGTATACTGCGTCTCCTCCCGGGGCTGAGAGCTACAGAGGAGACAGCTGCTCGCTCCGCTCTGTGTCCCCATTAGGTGGCAAGTGCCTGCAGCTCCGCGGCAGCTTAGGAAAGGACTGAGTTTGGAGGGAGGAGGGTGTCGCATGGGTCAGATGAAAGAGTAAGAGGAGGAGGAGCATGAAGAGGGTTAATAAATGTCCGGAGCAGTTGCTGAATTCCGCACGGCGGGGTAGAAAATGTCATCTGCTTTAAGATGACCTTTGGGTCCCTGCGGACAGAGGTGCCGGGAACCCCCTGGGGGAGCAGCAGCCCTGGTCTGGAGGGGCCACGCGAGTCTCCAGGAGCTGATGCTGCAGGTCAGAGGTCGGAGCATCCACCCCAAACCCAGGGTCAGTCCAGGAATGGGACATAGCCCTCGGGTGAGGACACAGGGCTGTGTGACTTGGCCTCCCCTTCAGGGACAGTTTCAAATGTAGGCTTGGGGTCATCTCCAGTTGAGGATATAAATACTGCCACGGAGACTCACCAAGAAGACTGAAGCAACAGTTGAGCACTTTTGTGCTTGTGTCTCATGAACGGGCTGCGTTGCCTCCGATGCACTAGGAACATTTTACGAATAAATCCTGTATTTATCTGGGGACCAGAATAATTGCACTGCATTACAGTTGGTTGATGTCAACATTTAACACACTGGCTGTGATAATGTTTTGTAATTCCGTGTTGGCATTTCTGCCTTGCATCCAGAATTGTATTGGAATCCTCAAACAGTGGGCGTGTTAAGCCTGGCTTGACTCTGAGAGGCCATTCCAGGGCAGGAATGCTGCCCCTTCCCCCAAACCCTGGAGAAGGGGGCCGGTGCTTATTTCCTTAGGGTTGTCTCTGTGTGGTTCACCTTCGGTGTGAGTTTGGTCCTTTCAACTTCCCCAGGCAAGCAGGGCATTAGGGTTCGGGTAAGGAGAGAGGTTGCCAAGTGAGGGAGACACATGGGGCCTCTCTCCTGGGGTCCCGCCAGCGAGCATCTCTGCGGGACCCGATTACGGGACGCGGCAGAGCTGGGGACTTGGAGCAGCCGCCCTGACCCGTCCAGGCTGTCTCGTCTCCCACTTACTCACCCTGAGCGCTTCCCCGGGGGAGGGGCTTACAGGCCGGATAGACAGTCGAGGTCCTGAATTCTGCTCCGCTGGTCCTGCTCTGCGGGGACCTGGCTGGATGCCCCGGCCTGCCACGTAGGCAGCAGGAAAGACGCACTGGGTCGTCCCTGAGGCCCACTGCAGCCCAGAACTTTCTACATTGATAAGACTGAGAGAACCACTTGCCCAAGGCAAACACAAAGGTCACACCTTCCAACACAGACGCTCCAAACTGTTTACGAGTTTCCAGGTTTTATTTGCCGAGTCCGACAGGTCCTCAACACTATGTCCATCTTTCCTGAACTCGTACTATCCCCAATAACGTGTCTACGATAATCCCGGAGCGTGAGTGTTCCGAAAGCGGCCGCAGGCGCCAGTGCCGTCTCAGGAGGGCGGAGAGAGGAGACTCCGCGTGCACACGCTCGCCACCCGCGCTGTGAGAGACTAGGGAGTGAGCGAATCGCAGTTTTGCAAGGCTCTCAGCCCTAGGGCCGCCTCGCCCTGTGCGTGGCGTGTGCCCTGTGCCCTTTCAGGATCGTTGCTATTAAAATGAACGTCGGATGCACACAGATCTTCAGCTGCCGGGACCGTGGGATCTCATCTTGCAGCAGGAGACCCGGTCGGTCGTGTTGCGCAGATGCCTGTCCCTGACGGAGTGAGTGCCTTGCAACCCCGTGGCCCCCACATACCCAAACAGCAAGCCCGATCCTAAGTGTTCTATACGGTTTAGAAACGGACACTCAGCAAACAAAACCACCAACAGTGGGGTAAAAACCGGAGCATGACTTGGGACCGCGAACCAGGTTTTCAGCACCTGTGTGTGGCCGCAGCCTAGACCTGCCCTCACACCCCAGCAAGAAGGGCCCTGCCCTGGCCCCGCACTGTCAAGGGACCGCGCCCTTGCAGGTGTGGCCCTTGCTCTGGGGACAGTCTGCAGGGCCAAGGAGCGTGCATCACGCAAGGTCTGTGTCTCCCGTTTCAGATCACGCTGCGGGTAGCTGGGATGCTGGAATTTTCTGGGCCTGTTTCCAGGCCCTGCCGGACTCCTGTGCTGAGTCCGTTGCCCCGAGGGCAGGAGGCTTTAGGGGTGAGGGCAGCTTAATTTTGTGGGGAGGGGGCCGGCAGAGTTTCTGAAAGACAGAGACGAAAGGGTGGCGTGGAAAATGGTGCCAGAGAAACCGACCCCCAGCCACGCTGAGCCACATGGTCGGCTGTGCCCGCCCCACCCGCTCCTTGGCGACAGCTAGCTGGACCCAGGCTGGACCAACGCAGCTGTCACCACAATAAACTTGGATCCAAAAAGGGAAGGTGGAGGGAGAGAGGCAGGGAGTGACTTAATACTCAGCAAGCCGGCCTTTTAATTAACTGGACATGCCAGATAACGAAGCTCTTACGAAGTGAGAATTTCTTAATTGAAAGCGAGAAAATAGATTTGTTTTATATTTTCGAAATCATCTATAATGAGCATTACTAATTTCACAGTCAGAAAAAATCTGTGTGTGTGAAACAGCGTGTCCGGCTGTTGAGAGCTGTGGAAGAGGGTGGCGGCCCTGCGCGCAGCGGCGTGGCGAGCCGTGCCCCCGCCTCGCCCAGCAGCCCCTGCCTGGTGGCACACGACGACCAAGGGCGGCATGGCGATTCTGCGAGTGCGCAGTCGTTGGCGGGGGTCTTAACCCGAATCGCTCGTGCTCTGAGTCCAGCCACGAGAACTGACTGCAGTCTCCCAGCCGTCCATGCTTTGCACGCGCAGTTTCTTCTGCGTGGAACAGGGACTCCCTCCCCTCCCCGCCCTCCCCTCCCCACCCTCCCCTTCGGGCTTCCAGACTCCTGCAGCCAACTCACGTCACCTTTCAGGTCTCCATTCAGATGTGTCCTCTGAGGACTTCTCTGACTCCACCTGCCTTCTGGGGTCCCCCGGCCGGGGGGCTCTCGGTGGTCATTATAGCAACTGGCCGACTGTGTGGAGATTATGTTTCTGTGCCCGGCTCCCTGCCACTCCCAGTGGTTGACGCTGAGTACCTGCCTGTCCCGGGCACTGTGCTGGCACTGGAGAGGTGTCCTCACTTGGTCACGGCAGCATCCGACAGGGTGGCTTTTGCTATGATCCCATTGCCCAGCTGAAGACTGAGGCCCAAGCAGAACCGCCTGCCCACCTCTCCCAACAACTAGATGGTTTAGCTGTGATGGGTCCCGTCACTGCCAAGTTTGCGCTTTCCTCCGCCGCATGAGCTGATTTGGATCAGAGACTTCTTCTCCCATTTGTGTCTTCCATGCTCAGCCTGTGAGAGGTGTCGACTGATAACCGTCAAGAAAGAAACTGGATAATCTCACTGCTGTGGGCCTCGGCAGACCCCGCTCCAGGGAACTCGTTCCCCGAGGCGTTAATCACCTGCGGGGCTCCCTGGCTAGCACCCCTGTGACACCAGCCTGTGCTGCAGACACGGGGCTCTGAGGTGGTTCTTGACAACAGTGACAGCAACATGAAAATGCAGACAGGTAAACCTGGGCGGGTGCTCAGAGCGCGGTCAGGTGTGCGGGTGCTGGAACCTACTCAGACGCCGGGGATGTCGTGACTCTATTCCGTCCAGTGGAGATGCTCGTTATTGTGTTATGAAAAGAAGTTAAAAAGTGCCGACCTCACTGACAGCCCTGGAATAGGGACAGTAGAGTGGCTGACGGTGTCGCATCCATGTCGCATTCATTGGACTTGTTCACTGTAGTGCGGTTTGTAAGAGAACATCCCCGTCTTAGGAACTCTGCAGTGACGCGTTTAGGGGTAAGGGGCGTGATGTGCACCACCGAGTCCCAGGGGTCTCAGAAAGTGTGTGCATGTGTGTTTCATGTGTGGGTGTGCATGTGTGCAGTTCGTGTGTGTGCATCTGTGTGGTTTGTGTGTGCTTTGTGTGTGATTCATGTGTGTGGTGTGTTTCATGTGTGTGCATGCGTGTGGTTCGTGTGTGTACAGTTCATGTGTGTATGTGTGGTTTGTGTGTTATGTGTATGCATGTGTGTGAGTGCATGTGTGTGGTTCGTGTACGGTTCATGTGTGTGTGCGTGTGTGGTTCATGTGTGTGGTGTGTGGTTTGTGTGTGTACTTTGTGTGTATATGTGTATGTGTGTACTATGTGTAGTTCATGTGTTTCATGTGTGTACATGTGTGTGGTTTGTGTGTATTGTGTGTGGTTTGTGTGTGTGCTGTGTGTGTGGTTCGTGTGTGTGGTTCATGTGCGTATGTGTGCATATGTGTGTACTTTGTGTGTGGTTCATGTGTGTGTGGTTCGTGTGTGTGTGGTTCGTGTGTGTGCATGTGTGTGTGTACTTTGTGGATCGTGTATGTGTGTGGTGTGTGGTTTGTGTGTGTGCATGTGTGGTTCGTGTATGTGTGTGGTTCATGTGTGTATGTGTGCGTGTGTGTACTTTGTGTGTGTGGTTCATGTGTGTGTGTGGTTCGTGTGTGTGTGTGGTTCGTGTGTGTATGTGTGCATGTGTGTGTGTACTTTGTGTGTGGTTCATGTGTGTGGTTTATGTGTATGTGCATGTGTGTGTGTACTTTGTGTGGTTTGTGTGTATGTGTGTGGTTCACATGTGTGGTTTATGTGTGTACGTGTGCATGTGTGTGTGTGTACTTTGTGTGTGTGGTTCATGTGTGTGTGTGTGCTGTGTGCAGAGAGAGGGGATCATAGAGCAGTTGGGCCGAATGTGAACAGCAGATGACTCCGTGTGAACAATACACGTGTGGTCTTCACATTACTCTTATTTTGCAACGTTTCTCTAAGTTTGAAATTATGTCAAAATCAAAGGTTAAAACAACTGCCAACCTTGGAAAAAATTGACACCGTCCCCAGGCCAGCGAAGAAGGGACAATGGGTGTTTTCTCTGGCGCAGCGCGGGGCTGGCGAGGCTGCCGTGTCAGCTGCTGAGTGAGGATCCCTCGGGCGGTCGCAGTGGTTCTTTCTCTTCGCCTATTGATGCGTCTTGAATGTGTCTGCGGCTCAGCTGGCCAGGCTCTCTCAGAGGGACGGGGCTTCCTTGCAGATGCGACGCCGGGAGGACAGTGGTGCCTGTGCCTCGAGAAGCCACCCGCCACGTGCTGGGACAGAGGCACATACGGTGGCTCGACTCCAGCCGCAGATGCGGCTCCCGCGAGAACAGTGGGGCCCGCAGCTGGAAAGGCCCCTCCGACCGCAGCGCCGGGCGGACAGTGGCGTCTGTGTGGCTGCTGTGGCGCCCGCTGCGATGGGAACGGTCGCGGCCATCTGAGGCCCTGTGGCTGCGGGGCCCTGTCACCCGTCAATGTGTGCCCGTCTAGGTCCGGCCTCCTCACCGCGGCACGCGGCTCCGCGTCAAGCGCCAGCCCCGAGGCGCGGGACCCTCACTGTGCCGCCGCAGCCGCCGCGTCCCCGCCTCGGGACGGCTGCCATTGCGTGGGATCGTGCCGCGTGTTCACACGGGGGCCTGTCATGCTAACTGCACTGAGGGGGTGCGTTGAGTACCCCCCATTTCCCCAAAGTGGAAACAGACACAGGGTAAGTGGTTTGTGGGGTAACCCAGGAAAGCGCCGGGCGGAGATGTCCTCCCTAACCTGCGGCGGGCGGTGACGCGGGCGGATCCACGGAGAACAGGTGTCGGGGAGGCCGGGCGCAGGGAGAGGCGGGCGCTCGGCGGGGGGCGGAGGGCGGCCACTGCTGACTCTGGGCTGGGAGGATTGTCACGGAGATGGCATTGCGCGCAGCCCAGCGGGATGATAAAATTATGCAAAGAAAGTTGAGAAGAGGAGCGTTCAAGAAGGCGTCATGACAGAGCGCGGCGACAAGGCTAAGTGGGACCACGACCGGCATTTAGGGCGCCTTCCTGTGCGCCGGCCCCGTGGGAGGCGCTCTAGGTAAATCAGCTCGTGCCACACAAGAGCGTTCTGAAGTGAACCTGCTTCAGCCTCATCTCACAAGTGGGCGCGTAGACGCCTCCGCGCGGATCATCCGCAAGTGCGGTGACAAAGCCACAGGCGTAAAGTGCGTCATGACAACAGCCAAACGCCGGTAACAGTAAGGGCTGGGGGGTGGCGGGGGTCCCTTCTGGAGCCCCACAGGCCTGTCCCGCGAGCGTGGGGTCCGTCCCACTCTGCCCCGGCCAGGCCCCGCGCAGCGCTGGTGCTCGCCCTCTGCTGGGAGCAGCCGCGACGCTGATGACCAGCCGCAGGCTCTTAGCGTCGGAGGCGCTCTGCAGAGAGGAGCCTTCCTCCCCCGTCCGTCCCCATTCTTTCCTCGGCTCTGATTCTGCTGTTTGGTGTTTTCCCAAATCCTGAAAGAAAGAAGAAACCCTCTACTCGCCGTGCAGCTTGCAGGTAACCTGAGGACCCGCATCCCGGTGGGGACCAGGCGGCAGGGTGGAGGCCAGGGCAGCTCCCTCACGGCAGCCACGGCCCCTCCCGCGCCGGCTTCGGTCCCCAGGCAGAGGACACTGTCACCAGGGGCTGGAAACTCAGCCCGCGTGTGCCAGTTCCCAGGGGCGCCTTCCGGCCTGGGACGCGTGTGCCAGGGTGTGGGGGTGTGCGCGCGCGTGTGTGTGTGTGTGTGAATGTACACACTGACACATAATTTAAAAATTAAGAGTTTCCTCTGCTGGGATGTTCAGTTCAGGGAAGGGGGTGGGAGAAAGAAGCTACTTTTTTGCCTTTCAGGGAATGTTTGCCCAACTGGTAAAATACAGTCACGCCTTTGCCAAGGTTAAGTTTAGGGGGATTTGCTCCCTCGCTGTAAACCATGAAAACCGTTAATGAAAAGATACGAGATCAACAGGCAACCGGAAGTCCACGTTGCCAGTGTTAACAGCACAAGCTGCTTGTCCTTCTGGGTTTCTGCCCCTCAATAAGAAGTTATTTAAAAATAACAGGCTTCTGGGTCTTCCTTGCCTGAATCCACACAGGGAATATTAATAGCTTCATACAAGTGTCATTAAACTGTCCATGGCTGTTGGGAGCTGGAGCCAAACCTCCCGCTTTTCGCTGATCGAAGTACCTGGCTGGAGTTTTGTCCTAGTTCTGCAGAGACCGCGGCCCATCCCCCATGCCTTGAGTGTTACTTTACTAGAAATCGTCCAGTGCAGGTAATTGGAAGAAAGTAACGGAATGGATACCAGCGTCATTCCCCACGTCCCTGCCTCTCCTGCTTTGTGGTGCAGGGACATTAGGAGGGAAAACGAGTGCCTTATAAGTGCTTAGAGACACCCCTCCCCAACTCCTGCATTTCCATGAAAACTTGGCGTCAGGGTCTTCCGGTAAAACTCCCATCTTCTGTAACTGGGCAGTTGCCTTAGCATCATTGCAGGAATTCGTGCCTCTGAAGTTTTTAGAAAATTTCGACTGCAGCCATAACGTAGCAGAGTTGCTTTCATAAAATTAGCTCCCGCGTTGCAGGAAGCGCACCCGTGCTGATAGCTGCATGGAATGCGTCCACTGGAGGTCTGTGAAAGTATGTGAGGCTCCTGTGTTGGAGAGAAAAACAGATCTGCCTCCCCCTCGCCTGTCTCAGCAGGAAACCTTAAATCAAAGGCAGGCTACGAACCCACGCGCCCTTATCTGCGGCGCATTCGTCCTGGTTTGTAATCACACATGTGTTTGCGTGATCAGTGCCAGCCTCCTCGCTGGATGCTCAACTCCCTGAGGGCTTTTCTGTCTTCACTGCCCTGAACTGTAGTGCCCAGGCAGGGCCTGGCGCAGAGGCGCTCTCTAAATACCTGTGGGAGGAAGGAAGGAGTGGGGGGCAGGAAGGGAGGACAGAAGGAGCGGGAAGGAAAAAGGAAGGAAGAAAGAAAAGAAGTAGCCAGTGAGAAACGCTCCAAGTGGAAAGATTTTTTCACAAGCATCCTGTCCAACAGTAGATAGGTTTACTGGTCATCTTTTCTCATACATAAAATGGAGATACGTACTGTGATCTCACTAATTATTTTATGGCATTTGCTAACTCAAATAGTTACTTTATAAGTTACTTTGTGTCAAGCAAGGGAGGCCCCTGCCTTGGGCCCTTGCTTCAGAGGGTCTCGCTCTTGCCGTCCTCTGGCTGCGCCCTCGCCACGGTGCCGTCCCAATGGGACTTAAGCCCATGTCCCCCTTCCCTGCCCTGGGTGTCTGCGTGGCCTCTCCCTGACAGTCGTCCAGGGTTCCGGGACAGGTATGTGTGCCCTGGGCCCAAGCGGTGTCCAGGGGGTGACTGTTTGCAGGGGACAGGATGTGTGGATGGAGCTGGGGGTCACCATGCGTGTGCTTGAGAGCACGCGTGTGGAATTGAGCTTGGGGTGGAGTGAGGGAGAAAAAGGGAGAGAAACAGTGGGTCAGAACAGAAGCCACCTGTCCCCGTGTGGCCAGGGCTCAGGGCAGAACCCCAGGAGCGGAGAGTTCTCAATTCCAGCCTGGACTTCAGGTCATCACGAAGGACTGTTGGTCAAGGTAGGAGGTCAGAGCCTCCTGCAACAGTCCTATTCAACAGTTGGCAGCTTCATTCGGAACTTTTGAGTATTTAGATATCTGGCATGAGGGCAAATGTTGGGAACACACACACGTACGTATGTGTGTATGTGTGTGTATATGTGTGTGCATATATGTATAGCTACATAATACCTTGATGATTAAGAGTGAGGGAGGACTCCGACTTTGGACAGCTTGGGTCTGCTGCCATTTGCCAGCTAAACTCAGTTTCCTCAGGGCAAAACTGGGGATGATAGTACCTATTTTGCTGGATTATTGAGATTATTAAATGAGAGTAATTAGTATAGTCCTGGAGTATAATAAATGCTCCATAAATATTATAAACTGTTTTTGCCCTTTCCACTTCATGAAAGCTGTTTCTTGTCTCATTAAACATTTATTTCTAGGCCAGAGTGTAAGTCCTCTATGTAATAATAAGCCAAATGCCCGTATTGTAAACTCTTCTTGTACACGGTCCTCCCCTACATGGCCCTGGTCCCGGTTGCAGTTTGACACAGATGTGTGTCTGTGATTTCCTTAATGCCGTCCTCGCTTCTGGACGGCCAGCAGCGCCCGGGCAGGGCCCACGGCTCCCTCTGGCTATTTCACTCCAAGTCCCACCCAGTGCCCCAGGGCAGGCACTCCAAGTATTTGTTGAAAGGATGAGCACCAGGCCCGGCCCACTGGCTCACACCTGTGATCCTAGCACTCTGGGAGGCCGAGGTGGGAGGATTGCTTGAGGTCAGGAGTTGAAGACCAGCCTGAGCAGGAGTGAGACCCCATGTGTACTAAAAATAGAAAAATTAGCCAGGCATGGTGGTGCATGCCTGTAGTCCCAGCTACTCGGGAGGCTGAGGCAGGAGGATCACTTGAGTCCAGGAGTTGGAGGTTGCTGTGAGCTAGGCTGACGCCACGGCACTCTAGCCCAGGTGACAGAGCGAGACTCTGTCTCAAAAAATAAATAAGCAGATAAAGGATGAGTACTGATACTAAAGTCTTACTCGATCTTGGCTCCATTCCTGACCTTAGTCACTCATGTAACACTGACATTATACATTTTTTTTACCTGGCCTGAGAACCAACTGTAAAACGATTCATCTAATATTTTAGTTCAAGTTGACTTCCTTTTACAGCATACATATCAACTTTAGGTTCTTCCTAGCATCATTACCAGTGGTTTCCCAGGGTTGCTACATAGTCATCCCTTGATACTAGAGGTGGGTTAGTTCCAGGACCTCCAGGGACACCCACATCCCAGGATGCCCAGGATGCTGCATAAAATGGTGTAGTGTGGTAGTGTTTGCATATAACCTACACACATTCTCTGTACACGCTAAATCATCTCTAGATTACTTATAATGCCAAATACAATGTACTTGCTATGCAAATAGTCATGATACTGTATTGTTTCTTAATTTATATTATTTTAATGTTGTTTCTATTTTATTTTACTCAAATGTTTTGAAGCCACAGTTAGTTGAATCGTTGGGTGCGGAACCCGTAGATAGGGAAGGCCAACTGTACTAATAATAGTTTATAATACAATTAAAATAAATACGTAATAATTAAACCAAAACAGGATCGTCTCTGTGCTTCCCAAGGCCACCCACAGTCAGCACACCTGGGGTTATGCACGTCACACCTGTGTGACACGACGTCCCTCCGTGCAGGTTTTCACTTTGTTTCTGTAGGTCTTGCCCTAAATGATCTCCACCACTGGGGTCCTGTTCACAACGCCCTCCCTGTACTCCAGAATTATGGGGACAGTCCCCTACATTCCATTCGGGTCTCTCTATGATGTAACTTTTGAAACTTAACCCACCTGGAATTTATTCGGGTGTATACTGTGAGGTCAATGACAATAACAACAAATCCGACCTGATATATTGTTTCTAAAAAGCCCATTATATTAGCACCATTTTCGGAATAATGTGGCTGCATATACATTTCAGTACAATGATAACTGTAGAAATTTTAATAAATAAAACTGCAGATTTGCTTTATTAACATAAAAAACTCTATTATTAGCTAAAATTTCAATAGTGCTTTCGACATAATTTTTACTGTTTTAACTAAAATGCATGGAAAAAAATTTTATCATGAAACTAAACCACATGGTAGTTCAAAGTTTATCTGTGAGACTGTCGTGGCTGTATTTAATTAATTAGTATCCTGACTTTTGGGGTGATGTTTAATATAGACACAAACATTCTTTAGGTTGTACAAGTACTTCCTGCTTTTTAGAGAGCTATGAGAGCAGAGAAGGTGTGATCATATATTTAAAAAGAGTAAAGAATTTTTAATATTTTCCACTCTGCATTATTTATTTATTTTGAGGCGCTGTCTCGCTCTGCGGCCCAGGGTGGGGCGCGGTGGCTCGACTGTAGCTCACGGCAGCCTCCAACTCTGGGGCTCGGGAGACCACTCTGTATTCTACCACTTACAAGAAGGCTGCCAGGAAAACCCTCACTCCACTACGCTCTGTCTGCATCTGGCTGGCACAAAGGGAGGGCCCGTATCAGCCACCTGAGTGGGGACTATTATCCCTATTTTACAGATGGGAAAACCAAAGCTCAGAAGTGAAGTGGCCAGTTGAACGTCAACAGACTACTTGAAGAAAGCTCAAGTGTCACCACTCGTCAAAGTCACCTGGCACCACCCTTTGCAGGTATGTGACTCCTGATTGAGAGTGTGCGTGCACCTGGGCAGTGAGCTGGGCCACGCCGCCCGCAGGTAGCTCTGTCGACCCGTGTTCCGCTCCGAGTAGCCAAAGAACAAGCCTCCTGTCGCGTAGCCCGTTAAATGCTGGAAGGTTACAGATTCCCTCCGCCGTTGCTGCCCCTTCCCAGCTGTGATTGCTCGAACCTCATTCACTGAGCCCTTGTGACTAGGAGGCACTGTCTCTTCTTTTATGATTATCTTAACCTCATTGTCATCCTCAACTCTGAGAAATAAATATTTTTAGCCTCTGTCTAAAAAGTCAGAGTTCCTCCAGTTATTTCCCTTACAGCGTGATTGTGGGTCTCTTCACAGTCCTGACTGTCTTTGTACGAACACATTTCTCTTTGAGAAAGTCAGCTGAAGTCTGCATTGGGGAGTCACTGCAGTCCAACGCCAGTTCCAACTCTTCCTAGGGACGTGACCTTAGGAGAGCTGATTTACAGAAGTGGCCATCCCTATCTCAGGGTATGCTGTGAGGATCCAACGGGAAAGCATCACTGGGTGTTTCGGATTGCGCCTGACCGTGCCAAGGCACAGTGTTCATCTTGTTTTATTTCCATGGCATGGCAGTCCCTCTAAGCGCACACGGTACCACGGTGACTTCTGCGGCTAGCACCTCTTCTGTCTCCCCCAAGCGGGGTTATGTCCTTCCTGGAGGCATTCTGGTCTCCATTCCGGGAAGGGGAGCGGGGAGGACGGTCAGAGAGGCTGCCTTTAAATAGCCGCACTGCGCCCGCCCCCCTCCCGCACACCACCTGGATTTGGGGAGCGATTCTGTCAGCCACCTCCCAGGTTTGATGCCGGCGATATTGGGTGCGAGACCACCCCGCGGCCACAGCCTGTCGCGGGGAAGGTGTTCACTAGGGGCAATACCAGGTTTCCTTAAATTACAAAGCAACGGAGCTCATCACCCTGGAAGTCGCAAGCCGGCTCTGCCACTGGGCTCCACGCGGCCTCCGAGGTTGCCTGGGCCATTTCCGGAGCCCGCCTTCAGTCTGCTCCCGGTCAGAGGAGCTGTGGGACACACACCCCCAAACGGCCTGTGATTCTAACCTCCTGTGGTTTTCGTCAGTTTCATAGATACGGTTCAGCCCAAGACTCTGGGAAAGAAAGGCATCAACTGTAAAAAATGCTTGAATTCCACCGATCTACTTTATGTCAGCTCGGGAAGAAGAAACGGTACCTTCCACCTGAACACTGAGTTTCCAGGCTCCTTGAATTTTCACGTACTTGAGAGATTTTTCTTTTTTCTTTCTGATTTTGCAGAATGGCTATTACTGATTGTTGTTTAAATTTTAGAAGTAAAGCTACTTTTAAGGGCCCATAGAAATGTGTGCTAGGATTAGCTTTAGATTTTTTTTTCTTCTGTTAACAGCAAGGATAGGGATAAGGAAGCTAGTCCTTTTCATTTTATTAGGCTTTACGCAGTACTTCATTTTTAAAACTAAGCATGCGTTACTTTAAAAAACTCATTGAAAAAAGATGTATGTTCAGAACTTGAAATACATGAAAAAGTAAAATGAAAGTAAGATTGTGATCCCCCTACTTAAAGAATCGCCATTGGTAAAATGTCGATGCATTTCTTTCTACCCTGTGCGTTTGCTGTTTCCGATGCTGACGGAGTGCTTCGTAACACATACGTGCACGCACGCACGCACACGCACACACGCATTCCTTGCCTCTTTTGTCCACTCAACATAAGGAGACCATGTCCCATATTATTAAAGTTTTTAAAAAATACGTGCGTGCCGTTACATGTGCTATGTCACACACACGTTAACAATACAAAGACGAAAGAAGAACATCAAAAATCAAAGTGCTCTCACGTCCCCTCACACGTGTGATTTTATAATCCCGCGTGAGGAGCAGGCCTGGAAGTGTTTCCAACTTCCAGCTGGGACCGCGGAGCTCAGAGACAGGAAGGAACTCAGAGCTGGTTCAGGCCGCAGGCCGGGGCACTGCTGCCAGCTGTGTGGCCTTGGGCATGATACCGAAGCTAGGATTTGCTGGGCCTGAAGCTTGTATCATTTTAGGGGTCCTTCTTAAGGAGTAGAATAAAAACCTTACTCGTGAAAATTTTACTATTTTCACGTGATCCTGTCAACGCATTGCCGGGGCCTCGGAGGGGCCCTGGTCAGTGGGGCGTCCTGCAGCTTCACCTGCCGCGGGTCAACCTGCCCTGCTCGGGCACTGCCGCTTGCGTCACCTGTGCAATGGGGTAACCATGGCACTTGCCTCCGAGTGGTGCTGAGGATTACACAAGATGCTCTAGTGCAAAGCATGTAAGAAACCGCCTGGCCCATATTCAGTGCTTAATGTTACCTGCGAGTCCCAATTTTATTCAAAATCACATCGTTGTGGCTGGAGTCATTTGAACTGCCTCCCTGAGACTGAGTTATTCATGTACGTACTCAAGGAAATTACACCTTCAAGGCTTTTCGTCCGGGCCCACTCATTCAGCTAATAACCATTTTCTGAATTCCTACCTCGGTGCGACACCTGTGCGGGGCCCGGTCTCAGCTCGCTCACGTCATCCTCTCCGTGGGCGTCTCCCCTGGACGCTGGGCCTAGGTTCACTATCACCTGGGCACTTGCCAGCTATCTCGTTTGCAAAAGTAGGCGAGATGCGTGCAAGATATTATTATAGTTTGAGAACTCTGGAAACAAATACAAGGTTGTCTTATTGCTAACCTGGTTTTTGTGCGATAACTTTACCGCTTCTTTACGACAACTGAAATGCACTATTATGTTACCAGACCACAATCTGCAAGCTTCTCTCTCGTGCTAATAAAAAAATAATATGGCCGCATCCACACTGGGAAGTCCTTAGGGAACGTGTCTTGTATCAGGAAAAGTAGTTAAGCTCTGGGGTCCTGAAGGAGCCTGGGAAAGTCTAACCAGAAACTACGGGTTTAGGGTGTATTATCTGCTTAAACACAGAACTGGACTTTGCAAATTTTATGATGTCTTGGCTTATGAAAGCCATCAACTGAGAATTAAAATTTTTGGGTTGTTACTTTTATAAGAGCAGTCATGTGTCAGAAAACACCCTGACCAGTCGATGATGGATACAGGTGAGAAGGCAAGAAGTGGCAACTGCATCTGCCTAGTCCTGGGCAGTTTACGGCGAGTCACCTTTGGCCATCACCGTCCACCCGCAGAGCACAGCCCCGGGAGGTAGGTGGGATGCTGTACAGCATCCTTTCTTCACAGACAGCACTGAAGAACAGCCGGGGCCGGGCACTCGACCTGTCCGACATCACAGCTCCGACCTCACCACCTCCCATACTCTGGGGAGCCTTCGATTTTGTGGGTGTCTTCAGAACACCATGCTGATCTTCGTGGGGTTTTACTGAAGCGTCCCAGTCTCTGGAGGGTGAGCCAGGCGCACGGAACATCACTGCTGTGTCAGGATTGGCGGCTTCCCCTGAATCCCTGTGGTCAAGGTCTCAGCTTAACCTTCGGGGGGGGGGGGGGAGTGAGTTCACTGCACAGCTGCTTACCGGCAAGTACAGCACCTGCCTTCGTCATCTAGCGGGGAAGAATGACTTTAAACGTGTCACCTTGGCAAAGTGTTGCACTCACCTTCCTGGGAACGACCCAGAGACCCCCGAGGGACCCCTCTGAAACATCCAATCCTCTACATTCAAACAAATTTCAGAATTAACCCATGTGGAATCTCATCACTGCACACGTGTTAAGGAGGAGGGAGTTGTGGCAGGTCTGAAAACATCTGTAGCCAGCTCCCCGGCCCAAGGAACCTCCTCCATCTCCTGAGCCCCGGGAGGGGGGCTCTCCACACCCCATTTACCTGTGCCTGGTCCCTCATCAGCTGAGGAACAACTTTACCTTCATCATGTTCTTTTAAAAAGAAGCCTCTGTAGGCCCAATCCGAGGGCTGTTAAATTCCTAGAAACGGAGCTGGGAGGCCAGAAACTAACCAGCAGCCTTTCGAGGGCCAGTGCGTTTCCTGTCTGCCTCAGGTTCACAAGCCCTGCCTGAGGGTACGAGGCCGGGCCTCTCTTTGGCCCTCCCCAGCCGGGACCCTTTTCAGACCCCTCCATCTCCGCAGGAATCTTCATTTCCAAATTAGCTGGACTCCAGGTCCACACACTTGGTCAAAGGAATGCAGGAAACCCCTGCTGGAGCCTAAGCGGTGGCTTTCCAGGAGGACTCGGCCCATGCTCCCACCTGCCTCTTCCCCCTCGCACATTCCCTTTTAAGAAAAGCACACGCCAGGCGCAGGGAAGCTGACGCAAACGTCCTGAGGAAATAACCCCTGTAAGTGGCTTCTAAACCTCATTTCCCTAAGGAAATAATCAGCACCTCTTCCCCCAGACAGCTCCAGGTGAGCAGGCAGGGAAGGGATCACCTTCGCGTTATCAAAAGTAAAGGCGTCTGCGGATCGGAGCTGCCTGCCGCTTACTAAGTGCGCCCCCACCCACGGTCACGTTTATTTTTCAGAAGAGCCCACGAGGTGGGTAGCGCGGGTGTTATTTCCCCCATTTTACAGACGAGGGACCGAGGCCTAGGGCGCTCGCTCACTCTTCCCGGGGTCACGCCGGGACCACTTCGGGGAGCCCCCGCCTTTAACCCCGGGATCGCCCCGACGCACCACGAGGTCTCGGAGAAAGACCGCGAGCCGCAGCGGCCACATGGCCACATTGTCCCGAGCAGGCGTCCCGCTGCGTGGACGTTGGCCGGCTACTCGCACGGCGGCCCGGCCGCTCGGCACCGCGGCGGGGAGCTCGGGGCGCGGCCGGGCGGCTCCGCGAACAAAGGAGGGGAGCGCGCGCGGGGCCCGAGGGGGCGTCCGCCGGGCGCGCGGCGGGGCGCGTGCGGAGCGGGGCCGCGAGCGCCGCCCGGCCCGCCCCTCAAAGCCGCCTTTCTTCTCGCGCTCGGGGGCGGTCCCCGGGCGGCCCGGAGGGGCGCAGCCCGCGGTCCCGCCGGCCGGTCCCGTCGCGCCCTCCCGCCGCCGCCCCCACCCCGAGAAGCGCACAAAGAGCGGCGGCCGCGAGCGCTCGCCTCCGTCGGGGCGGGGCCGCGGGCGGGGCCGGCGCGCCGCAGCGCTCGCCTTAAAGGGCCCGCCCGCTCCTCGCGCCCAGCGCGCATGCCCGGCCGTGGGGAGGGCCGGGGAGCGGCAGGCGCGCACGCCCGCGCCGCCCGCCGGCGCTGTGGCCTGCGTCCCCGCGGTGGCGGCGCGGCGTTCTTGCGCGTGTCAGAGCCCGCGGCGTCCCGGCCCGCGCGCCGGGCGTGTGCAGGACCCCGGTGGCGCGCATTCCAGAGGTCGCAGGCGGCGGCGGGCCGGGCCGCGCTGAAGCGGCCTTGGCTTCCCGACCGCGGTTCCAGGGCCAGCTGGGCGAGGTGCTGCCCAGGGGGACAGAAAGGCAGGCGCGGGCGCGCGCGTGGCATGTGGGCAGGCGTTCGCCTTTGTGTCTCGTGCGCTCCCGCGCAGGTGGGCAGCCCGCGCCGGGACTCTGCCCGTGAGCCCCAGGACCTCGAGCCCCGTTTGCCGTGTCCAAGGGCTCAGCCGCCCTTTCGGACAGACGACAGACCCTTCTTGCAGTGGTAGCTCTGGGTGCACGCATGGTTTATTTGGGGCCACTAACGGGACTTTCTAAGGACTGCTCTTTCAGAGCCGGGCCCCTGATACCAGAGTTGGGCGCGTTTTCTTTTCTCAGCCAGGCAGAGGAGACTTGGGGACAGTGGCTGTCCTCGGCTGCTAGGTACATACAAGTGTCCCGAGCTTGCCAGCCCCGCATTAGACAACAAAGAGAGGCGTTAGCGGCGGGGGAGGGGCGCGGCCGGGAGGACCGGGCGGGCTGCGGCGAGCGCGGGGGTGGGAGGGTGGCGCTCGCTCTCCTCTCGCTCAACCCGCGGCCTCCGCCCGCCCCCGGCCTGGCGCGCGCCAATCGCCTCCCCCAGCGATAGTGTCAGTAGCATTGTAGTGTCAGCTCCCGCCGGTGACGTTGCGCCTCCCTCGTCCCCCTCCGGAGCCGTCTGGCTGCAGAGGCTCAGTCAAGAGGCGGGGAGGAGAGGAGGAAAAAGCGCTGAGTGAGGGCGGGCGGGCGGGCGGGCGGGAGGGAGTGGAGGAGCCGGGGAGGGGCTCCTTAAAGAAACGCCGCCGTCGCTCGCCTGCTCGCTTTTCGCTCGGCATTGTGGCCAGCCAGCCGGGCGCTCGGGGGGCACGCGCGGCCGCCGCTCGAGCTCTGCCCCCACCCCACCCGCCAGCAGATCTGGGGTGGGGACCCAGGCCGGGGCTCCTGCAGCCGCTGCCCGGTGCGGACCGCAGGGAGCGACCTACTCCTCCCGGCGCCCAGAAGGGAGCGACGGAGCCCTCTGCAGCCGGCCGGCCTCGCCGCCCCTGACCACCGCTTCCCGGCTGCCTTTGTGGCCGCAGCTTCTCGCCGCCGAGCCGAGGGCCGGCGGGGGCGCGGCGCGCACGGCCGAGCGATGCCCAGCTCGCTGTTCGCAGACCTGGAGCGCAACGGCAGCGGCGGCGGAGGGGGAGGCGGCGGCAGCGGCGGCGGCGGCGGCGGCGGGGGAGAGACCCTGGATGACCAAAGAGCCCTGCAGCTCGCGCTCGACCAGCTCTCCTTGCTGGGGTTGGACAGTGACGAGGGCGCCTCTCTGTACGACAGCGAGCCGCGCAAGAAGAGCGTGAACATGACCGAGTGCGTGCCAGTGCCCAGTTCCGAGCACGTCGCCGAGATCGTGGGGCGGCAAGGTGGGTCCGGCGGGGACGGGGAGCCGGGGGACGTAGCAGGGTCTGGGCCACCGCCTCGCGGGGAGGGCGTGTGCAGGAGCAGGCTCGGCGGCGCGGGGAGCCGCGGGGAGGGAGGAGAGCCGCGCGATGGGCCGGCGCCCCAGACAAAGAAAGTGCAGGCAGGCTGTCGCCCAGAGCCGCGCCGCCGCCCGGGCGGGATGCACTTTCTTCAGCTGAAATCAATGCCTTCTCCCCTAGCGCCCCCCACCCAGCCCTCCGGGAGAAAGAGAATTTAAATGTGAGATGCTTGGGGGAGGGGGGCCTTTGATCAGTCCTTGGGGAGGGGAGGAGGTGGAGTGAGCATCGAGGGGAGGAGGATTCTGGATTTCTGCAAAGCGCAATGGAGCCCACAGGAGAAACAATGGGTCCCGGGACTCGCCCCCACCCCCAGCCCCCAGCGCTGGGGAATCGCGGCCGCGGCTGCCTCCCCGAACCCCTGCGCTGTGCCCGCGAGGCGGACGGCGCGCCCAGCTGGGTCCCAGCGGCATCTCCCCAGATGGCTTTTCTGGGATTCTCGGGTTTGGCTCGGGACGACTGCAGGGAGGGCTGGGCAGCCGCTCGGCTGTTCCTCGAGCGCCCAGAGAGGGGAACCCGCTGCCCAGCCCGCGGTGCGGCCCGGGGTCAGCGAGGGAGACGCCCCCTTTCCGCCCATCCCGTACCCTGCCTGTCCCGCTGTCCTGGACGCGGGCTGTCCCTGATCCCCGCGGTTAACCCGGGATAATGGGCGTGTCTGTCTCTCTCTCCCACTCCCTCCCCCGCACCCCGGCTCGCAGGTTGTAAAATCAAAGCGCTGCGGGCTAAGACCAACACTTACATCAAGACCCCGGTTCGCGGGGAGGAGCCTGTCTTTGTTGTGACGGGCAGGAAGGAGGATGTGGCCATGGCTCGCAGGGAGATCATCTCTGCCGCCGAGCACTTCTCCATGATCCGCGCCTCCCGGAATAAGAACACGGCGCTCAACGGCGCGGTGCCCGGGCCGCCCAACCTGCCCGGGCAGACCACCATCCAGGTGCGGGTGCCCTACCGCGTGGTGGGGCTCGTGGTGGGGCCCAAGGGCGCCACGATCAAGCGCATCCAGCAGCAGACGCACACGTACATCGTGACGCCCAGCCGGGACAAGGAGCCGGTGTTCGAGGTGACCGGCATGCCGGAGAACGTGGACCGCGCTCGCGAGGAGATCGAGGCGCACATTGCCTTGCGTACCGGCGGCATCATTGAGCTCACAGACGAGAACGACTTCCACGCCAACGGCACCGATGTGGGCTTCGATCTGCATCACGGGTCCGGCGGGTCCGGCCCGGGCAGCCTCTGGAGCAAGCCCACGCCCAGCATCACGCCCACCCCGGGCCGCAAGCCCTTCTCCAGCTACCGCAACGACAGCTCCAGCTCGCTGGGCAGCGCTTCCACAGACTCCTACTTCGGCGGCGGGACCAGCGGCAGCGCGGCCGCCACCCCGCGCCTGGCGGACTACAGCCCCCCCAGCCCCGCGCTCAGCTTCGCGCACAACGGGAACAACAACAACAACGGCAACGGGTACGCCTACGCCGCGGGGGAGGCCTCGGTGCCGTCCCCCGACGGCTGCCCTGAGCTGCAGCCCACTTTCGACCCGGCCCCGGCCCCCCCGCCTGGGGCGCCACTTCTCTGGGCCCAGTTCGAGCGGTCTCCGGGAGGCGGACCTGCGGCCCCCGTGTCCTCCTCCTGCTCGTCCTCGGCTTCTTCGTCCACTTCGTCGTCCTCCGTCGTCTTTCCCGGGGCTGGCGCCAGTGCGCCCTCCAACGCCAACCTGGGGCTGCTGGTGCACCGCAGGCTGCACCCAGGCACCAGCTGCCCGCGCCTGTCGCCGCCCTTGCACATGGCCCCGGGCGCTGGCGAGCACCACCTGGCTCGCCGCGTGCGCAGCGACCCAGGCGGAGGCGGCCTGGCCTACGCCGCCTATGCCAACGGGCTGGGGGCGCAGCTGCCCGGCCTGCAGCCGTCGGACACGTCGGGCTCCTCCTCGTCGTCCAGCTCCTCCTCCAGCTCTTCCTCCTCCTCCTCCGGGCTGCGGCGCAAGGGCAGCCGCGACTGCTCCGTGTGCTTCGAAAGCGAGGTGATCGCTGCGCTGGTGCCCTGCGGCCACAACCTCTTCTGCATGGAGTGCGCCAACCGGATCTGCGAGAAGAGCGAGCCCGAGTGCCCCGTCTGCCACGCCGCGGTCACTCAGGCCATCCGCATCTTCTCCTGAAGGCAGCGCGCGCCTGCGCGCACCGTGGGGGGGACGCCTCCCCGCACCCCCGCTCCCGGCGCCTGCCCGCCTCCCCGCCCCTCCTGCCCCTCTGCCCTCCCCACTCTGAGATCCGAGAGGAGCTTGGAAAGCTGTAGTATCCGCTCATTTTTAAAATTTAATTTTTAAACAAAGGAACTTGCCAGGATATCTGCAACAAGAGTACTGTAGCCTGGGAAACCTCTGAACCACCTGAAATGCATGCTCTATAAATAATAGGAACGGCGACATTCTAGTAACGATAGTTTTTACACTGTACCTAATAGGAAGCTTCCAAAAGAAGAAAACCCCACGAGTGTTCCATTTTCTTAAAGTAGAAGAAAATGAACAGTAATTATTATGATGAAGATGATAATAATAGTGCTATGGGCTGTGTGGACTGTTCGGTATGCTCCCCGTGGTGGGTGGTTCCTACGACGCTTATGCCAGAACACAGTGGATCCTTTTTGAATGTTCGTGGAAGGGCCAGGAGTTCCTGTGAAACCAGGATACTGCAGCTTTATTAAAGTTAAAAAAAACTGTAACATATCTCTTATATATTAAAAACGTTTAAAAGTTTTAAAGAGAAATTGCATTAATACAGATTGAAGTATTTTATTCTTTTTTGACTTGAAAAATTATATTTCATATTGCAAAGATGTTTACAAGTATTTTAATTTAAGTTCAGTGAACTTTTTTGTAGCTGGGTTAAATCTTTTTATTTTAGTATGGCCTTACGGCAAAGAACACTGTATTATTTTAATAATCATACAATTGTGACAGAATTACAAACCATAAAATGTGTAATGTTTTGAACAGTATTCTGTTGGGATGGAGATTTTATAGGTTCAGACAAATCTAGATCTGCTTCACCCAGCATATTTTCTATTCAGTGATATAAAGCATATTTTATTCTATATTATTACAAAAAAAAACGGAAATGTATAAACATGTCAAAAGGAGCTGTTGACGCTTTCTAACATTTGTATAAATAGAATTCAGTGCAAGTTACAACAATTCTGTTGCACCACTATAGTTTTAGTATTTCTATTTTAATACATTTGTTTACCACTTGTTTATGTATATGTAGGTGACGTTACTTGAGCTTAAATGTACTTTACTGAGCAAAGTTTAAAAAAACAAAGTATATTTTATTTTATGATAAAGGGACTTTAACCTCATGGTCAAATACTAATATTATATTTGCTGAGACAAGATTTGAAATTGTATCAAGAGTTTTATTTTTCTGACATTTAAAGTTCTACATAATAAAGGTAAAACTTAAGTAATGGTGCTACTTCATTTTTTAAGTATTTCTATATAAATAAAATATTGAAGAAAATAGATCCTGTGTGGTGACTTGGTTTTTTTTTTTTTTTTTTTTTTTGGCCTCTTGGAATCTATGTAAGGGATCACTTTAAGTGACGAGTTGAAATATGTAATTCCCAGGCACGTTATGTGAGTATTTTATCAATAGAAAGGACTTTCCAAAGAAGCCAGCGCTGTGTTTGATAGGATGGATAACCAGGGGTGACAGTATTTATTTTTAAGTTGCAAGTATCTGCTGAATCAGGGCCTCCATTAGACATAGTAGGCAGAGGGCCTAGGGCCCGTGATATTTTCAGGGCTTCAGGAAAATGTTTATTTTAAAATTAGAAGAATAAAAAGGAAATTAAAATATTCAAAGGAAATGTTAAATTTTAGCCCCACCAAAACCTCATAAATTTCGCCTAAAACATTAATAAAACAAAACATTGAAGTATTTAAAGTTACATCAAAAATACAATTTAATGTGAATATTATTACTGAGGAAGGGGCCCGCCCAGAACCCAGGAAAGTCACAATTCCGCAAGTCTGGGAGTCCGGGGGCCTGAGGCCCTGTGCCTGGTCTGTGGCCTGGAGACTGGTGTCAGCTCTGGTGAGTTTGCACTGAGAGAGTCACTTTCTTGGGGAAGAGAGAGGGTGGACAGTTTTTGCTTGCAGAGGACCGTGCTGCATTTGAGCGCCTGTCTTAATAGGCTTCTGCCCCCGCAGGCTAATTGGCGTTGACAGGCTGCCGTGTTAACTGTTTGTTGTTGTTTGAAGGAAGTTTTTGTTTGCTTTTGGCAGGCTACACCTGCTCCCGGCTGTGGGGCTTTGTCAAGGCAAGGAGCCATGTGCTCTCACTTGACCTGAACTCTGTTTCCGAATGACCGGACGGTGCCACTGAATTCCCAGCAAACTTCTTGGCTGAGCTGCGCCTGGAGGGCGGCGTCTGACCTGAGCGCGGCAGGTGTTTATTTTAATCTTAGCAGGTGACTGCGAAGGGTAGGCTGGAATGTACCTTGGTGGTCCCTCTTTCCCCCTCTGTGTTGCTTTTTGTCTGGTGATTCAGTCCCGGTCTGCGTAGCTCCTGGTGGTTTGGTTGGGACGGTGCTGTCCGTCGGCAGCAGACAGGCCTCTGGGGTGGGAGGAGAAAAAGGAGTGGCCCCGCTTGGAAAATTTCTGGCACCGTCTTCAACTCTGGAAAGTTCCCAGGCAGTGTTTACCCCCTTTGCTTCTCCCTCAAGGACTGGAGGTTAGCTGAGGCCTGGCAAGGAAGGCTGAGATCCAGTCCAAGTCCCCTTCCCTTCGGCTGTCTGGAAACGCCTCGAACAGATCCGAGACGGGTTTTGCGCTTTCTCTAGCAGCCCAGCTTCGCTCGTCCGCTGCAGCAGAATGACTGCGGATCTCGTGGATGCTCACACGTTCTTGTAAGGTCTTCCCGTGGTCCGTGCGCTGCTTTGGAAAATGGAAGAAAGATCGGATTTTGAGGCTGCCCACGCGCCCTGGGATGCCTGTACGTCTTCACAGCGAGAGGTTGTCATTGCCGACGTGCCGTTTGGGGATATATCGTTAACAAAGTTAGGCTTCTTGAGAGGAGAAACTGCTCTCTAACATGCGTTTCCCCTGTCACCAGGAGGGCACAGGAGCACGTGCTGGTGGCATTAGGTGACATTAACCTTTGGTCTGAGTTAAGCCTTTTGTCCCATCCCCCAGGTTCCCCAAGGGACTATTGTGACGGTGACCACTGGCTGTGGAGGTGACAGTCCTCCAGCTGGAAAGATGAAAGGTGCCACATGTGTGCCCTCCCACTGCCGGAAGCTTCCTTTTCTACTTCTCCGCCCCTCTGAAATCTGTCTTTCTGCAACACAAACACCAGCTAGCAGAAGTCTCTCCCCCTCACCGCTGTTCCACGCTTTACTTCTTCGTGGGGAATAGCGGTTCTCAGGGGGTGATGTGGCAGGCCCCCGCCCCAGCCATTCGGCAGTCTCTGGAGACATTTTTGGTTATTATGAAAATGAGTAATTGTGCTGGCATTTAGTGCGTAGGGGCCAGGGAGGCCGCTAAACATTCTGCGGTGCATGGGGCAGCCCCCGTCAGCACGAGTTACCCAGCTCCGGGTTGACAGACTGATGTGGGCAAAGCCAGCGCGCCTTCTCTGCTGTTCATTCATTGCCTTGAGATGGGTGGTACTGTCCCAACGTCCACAGGCCTAATGGCTGGCCTCAGCGGTGTCCCGGGATGATCCGCTACCCCCTGCAGCTCTGGTTATATCAGGAACGCTGGCCGGGGGCAGTTAAGGCTGATGTCTGAGCACAGGAGGCCACAACCAAGGGACTCCCATTCACTAACGAGCGGTGGCCTGTACCCGCTTCGTGACAACGGTGCTTACATGGAACGCGCAAAGGACCTGCATCTCCATCCTCTCCTGTGATCCCTCACAAGCCCACGGTGGGCAGCCCTGGGGTTTTACTGGCCCTTTTTGCAGGGAGACAGACACAATCCCGCCCCCTGCCCCAGACTCAGACCTGGGTTTTCTAGCCCCAGCTGGCGCTCTTTCTGCCCCGTCACGTTCTCTGGAGCTCTGGGGCAAAATTTATGGAGACGTGCTCAAAATTCTCACAATGGGTCTGTGCCAACAGCCCTTCCCCTTCCCCTATTTCACGGGTGCCCTTGTCTTTCCAAAATCGGCTCTTAGGAAAAAGCTCTGGTATCTTCAGTGAATTTCAGTCCCTAAGCGATGCAGAGCTTTTCTCTCTGAAGTCGAATCTTTCCAAGAAATACGAACACATCTGTCTCCTCTCAAGGGGGTTGGAGGCTGCTGGCCCGTGCAGTGCTGGCAGCGGCTGCCCTTAAAGCTCTCGGGGCCAGGTAGGATGGGCGGGGATGGCGTTTGTGCTGGATGTGCTCCCTGTTTCTCATCTCGCTGTGATGCCTCGGGACACACGAGGACAGCCACCAACTGGAAGAGCACCTCGTGGGCGCGGGCAGCTCTGTGACATCAGTTCCAGAGCCGTGCCATCTCTTGACTGCTTTGGGCCCGATTGGACAATAAACATTAGGTTAATTCTGTAACATGTCCTTTCTAGGAAGACAAAAGAAAAATTACCATTTGATGAGAATAAAATGAATGCAGAATTCTCTCTCAAAAAAAAGCTCCATAGAAATGTCACATGAACTAATTTAGACAGTGACTAAAGGGTGATTTCCTCCCCAGCTGGGGAAAAGGGCCTTCCTAGTGCTGGGCCTTGCCTCCCTTCTGCCTGCCTTCCCCCTCCGACCTGTCAGACCCTGACCTCGCCCCTCAGCGATGCTTCCAGTGCTCCAGGCTCGCTTCCCTCCCTCGCTGCTAAGACCAACCTGCTCCCCGGGAAGGGGAGGGTGGGGGAGAATTAAGCCTCATTCACGTTGGCGCAGCCAAAAAGGATTTCTGTGGTTTATGAGCCCCTCACTCCGTCCCAGGCACTGTGCTAAAAGGTTTACTTTAGTCTAATTCAGTGGGGTAGGTCTGAGTAAACCCATTTCAAAGATAAGAAAAGCGAGGTAGAGATAAGTGAAATGACTTGCCTACGGCCCACGGTCAGTAAGTGTTGGATTTAGGATTCCGACCTTGGGTCTGTCTAAACCCAATGCTGCTGTCTTTACTGCTTCAAAAAAAAAAAAAATGGGCCGGGCGCGGTGGCTCACGCCTGTAATCCTAGCACTCTGGGAGGCCGAGGTGGGTGGATAGCTCAAGGTGAGGAGTTCAAGACCAGCCTGAGCAAGAGCGAGACCCCGTCTCTACTATAAATAGAAAGAAATTAATTGGACAACTAAAAATATATGTAAAAAATTAGCCGGGCATGGTGGCGCATGCCTGTAGTCCCAGCTACTCGGGAGG
>CAUYRT010104440.1:0-40165 GCA_963574885.1 Lepilemur ruficaudatus | reverse complement strand
CACTGAAACAATAAATAAATAACAAATTTAAAGAGTAAAAGATCCCTACCACTTTGATATTAAAAAATAAACAAGTCAGGACTACTTTGACAGAGTAGGTTTTTGAATGTAACAAAATAAGTCAACTTGAGTTGTAATATATTTTGGGAAATCAGCACACTACAAATTGCTAAACATTGTATTGTAAATGTTTTGTAGTTTTCCCCCAAATAAAATTTTTGGAAGAAAAAAAAAAAGTTCAAGGTATCAGTGCCTTGATATTGATCCATTTTCGCCTGTTCAAATCTTTAGACTTATGAATTGAAAAGCTTTGGATTACATGAATCTGGCTTAAATGATGAATGATCCTCACTGAAGACCGTCTTTGATGTTCTTGACTATTTTAAAGGACTGCATGGAAAAAAAAATTTTTCTAAGATCCCTCATGTTGCAAGATTTGTTTTCAAAATTTTTTTTTTTTTTGAGACAGGGTCTCTTCTGTCACCCTGGCTAGAGTGAAGTGGCATCATCAGAGCTCACTACAATCTCAAACTCCTGGGCTCAAGTGATCTTCCTACCTCAGCCTCCTGAGTAGTTGGGACTACAGGCATATGAAACCACTCCTGGCTACTTTTTCTATTATTTGTAGAGATGGTCTCTTGCTCAGGCTGGTCTTGAACTGCTGGCCTCAAGAAAGCCTCCTGCCTTGGCCTCACAAAGTGATAGGATTATAGGCGTGAGCCACTGTACCTGGCCTATTTTCAGAGATTCTTTCCCGGTGATAATGGGTTTATTCTGAATCACCCATACTGTCTTTTGTTTTGATACTAATTAGTATAATTATCATGTGGCTTGGAGGGTAAATGGGACAGTCTGAAACTCTGGAAAACACTATTTTTCAATTCATGCCCACAGGTCCATCAATATTTGCATGAATTTAGGGACAACCAAAATCCTGGGTGGTTGGCCAGAAAGAGGGAATGCATTTAATTGTGTGTGTGTGTGTGTATGAGAAACACAACTATACAGAGGTTCTAAATCATGAATTAGGCAGATAGCAAAAGGTCAAAGCTATTGAAAAATGTTCAGGCTATATAAGACTGCAATGCAATTGGATATAGACAATTTATGATGTTTGTATCTGCAAAGGTTTGGAATAGAACATAAAGTAAAATTTGAGGCAGGTCAGGACATTAAAGGGTGATGCCACAAGTTGTTTAAATGTGCTAGTATCCCACTTTCATAAGATACTGCCCTTATACTGCGGAGAAGACCTGCTGAATTAAAGGTTCAAAAACTTGGACTTCTGAAATTCAAAGAGCAATAAAAAGTCAATTAAACCTAGGGATTATGAAATGTGAATCTGAAATCCTGCACTGTTCAAGATGATAAATCACAAACATTAGCAAAGTCAGGTATGCTTAAATAGACTACCTGAAAGTGGTATTTGATGAAGTGACCTTCAAAGAATCAAAGAACCCTTGGTATATGTTCATCATTATAATTGTCACGATTTATTGCTATTTGAATAATTCTGGTATAACATCTCTATTAGGAACAAAACTGAGTACATAAAGATGAAAGGAACTCAATCTGGTCTTTAATTTAGACTTGAAAAGAAACAGGATGCAACAGTGTAGTTGTGAGATGTTAAGTGCTCTGGATTGAGCAGTGGTAATGAATGGAAGCGACAGGTATATGGGACAGTTTTTGTGAAGAAATAGACATAATGCTCAGAGATTGACAATGTAGAGGAAGAGGGAGAGGAATTTAAAGTTTGGATGATTATGAAAATGATAGCAGCATGGGCAGAAATATAGGGGTGTTTGGAATGGATGTTGGCTTTGGAAAATATGCTTGAGGTGAAGGTGAAACATTTAGATGGCCATGCAGAAGTCAAATTAGCATTTATTGGTGTGTATACCCTTAAATAAGATAAAACTCCACTCTAGAAAGAGCCTGGAGATGAAAATTTCAGGCTGTATAGTTGTTCTTTGACACTACCAAGCAACCAGGTACTATATTCTTCCTGTTCCACCATTTCCTAGAATAAAGCATTTGTCCTCATGGCCATAGGGTGATTACTGTGTCTTCAGGCATCACATCCATATCTGGGATTATAAAAAGGTTGAAAAAACGTAAACGGTGTGTCATCAAAGATTGTCACTTTAGAAAATATTTCTAGAAAATCCCACCTAGAGACTTTTGCTTATATAACCAGCACTGGACTATACAAGATGAATATTTTAATGTTTCAGCCTCTATAACAAGAAAAGGCAAAATAGAAGTCTCTGTCACAATATGGTATTGAATCTTGGTAGAAAAAGTCAAGAAATAGATGACAATAAATGAGATTGCCAAGGGAGACATGGCAGAGTAAGAACAAAAATCTGAGGGAAGAGTCTGAATGACTTTAGGAGAAAGATGGGTATTTTATGAAAGTTGCAAAGGAGACACCCAAGAGAACAAAAATTAAGTGTCAAAGAGAAATAATTCTAAAAGAAATGTGTATATAACAGTGTAAAATGCTGTGAAGTGATTAAACAGTACATATGAATATATGGTAACCAGGGAATAATTAAGCCAAGATAGAAAAAAATTAAGTAGAAAATTGGGAGAACAAAACATTTGCAGGAGCTTAGAGTTAGACATGCTTTGAAGAAAAGGAAACAAAGAGTAGGGATTACTCTTCAGGCATTTGATAGTGGAAAAAAAAGAATCGAGTTAACCAAAGGTATAAACCAATATCTGATAGATAAGCACCCAAGGAAGGAACCTTTTTTTGATTTAAATAATTTTTGTCTATAAACTCAACAGTCACAAAAACTGTCAAGTAGATACTATTATTCCCATTTTAAAGAAGAGGAAACTAAGGTTTTAATTAACTAGCCTGAGGTCACACGACTAATAAGTGGCAGAGCTTCTTTGAGTACCTATTATGGTGCTGGTGCTTCTATCTTTTATACTTAGTGTTGGGATGCAGCAATGAATAAGGTATGGTATTGGACTTACCTCCTAGAAGGCTATAGAGCCTTTAAGAAACCTCTCTCCATGATATAATTCTCTTTCCAGCATTCTATTAGAGAAGTGGTATTTTATATATCAGAGACCACTGGTGGTTAAAAAACTGAGGTCTGGAAAGTCCTTCTGAACTTGGAAAAAGTTGTTGAAGTTTCAGGGTTCTTGGTGATAAATTTGATTGTATGCATGTTTCATTAAGAATCAAAGCATGCACATCCTTCAGCGTCGAAGCCAACAGTAGAAGCAAAACAGCATTCCCAAGGTGCAGTGACTAATACTTTGAGTAAGGCCTCAGCATTCCCTTTATAGATCAGGTGTTAATATACAATGACATGCTTGCTCACAGCACTGAAAATTAATACGAACACAGTGGTCTAAATAAAGTGCCACTCTGAAAAAAATGCAAATGCTTTGGGTAGAATGGGAAACATTTTATGGCTTTCTTTAGAAATATTTTCTCAGTTTGAGGATAAAAATAAAATGCTAAAAATCCCATTAAGACATTTTAGGGGTTGTTGCATTTTTTTCCTTCTACACCTTGTACTGAAGGAAAACCTTTGACTTGTGATATAATAAATATATTCCCAGAAAGGACAGGTTGGGGTTAATTTGTAATCAACTACTTTTCCAACAGCAATTATTTTTGTCCTTTCAAACAAGATATTTTAATGAGATTTTCTTTTTCTTTCTTTTTTTCTTTTTTTTTTTTAACTGTTTTCCCTGGGTAGTTTATAGATTCAGTGTGTGGAAGGGATAGAGGTGGTCAGTTAGCCAAAACATCTGGACACACAAGAGATTGATTATATTTTCTTGGAACAAGAACTTTGATCACCTGATACTTTTGGGGAGCAACAGGGACCACTTCATAGATACTTTGAGCCTGTAAGAAGCTTAGTGATCCATTCAGCAGAGATTATTCAAAGAACTTTGTAGTTCTGGATATCATTTACTTAAAGTGAATTGAGGTAAAAAAGATAAAGGACTATTAAGTTTAGATCCAAGAAGTCTTAATAATGTAGCTAGTTAAGTTCTTTCTATGGATACTGGCCTAAGTTTTATGCTCTGGTTAAATAGCACTAACTATAGAACCAGACTCCTGGGTTTAGAATCCTTGGTCTGCCACTTACTAGTTGTATGTCCTCAGATGAGTTACTAAACATCTCCATTTCCTCTACTGTAAAATGGAAGTAATAATAGTACTTGACAGAGTTTTTGTAAATATTAAGTGAGTTCATACGTAGAAACTGCTTGGAACATTCTTTGGCACATAAAAATTAGTATATATATTTTTTATTTCAAAATATCATGGGGGTACAAACGTTTTTGGTTGCATGGATCACTTTTATAATGCTTGAGTCAGGTTTATAAGTGTGCCTGTTACCTAGATATTGTTCATTGTACCTGTTAGGTAGGTTTTCCCCTATCCCCTTCTCCCCCTTCCCCCATGCCAGATTTCTACTGAGTTTTACTTCCCTCTGTGCACATGTGTGCTCATCAGTGAATTCCAATTTAATAGCAAGTATATGTGGTGTTTGTTTTTCCATTCTTTAGATGTTTAACTTAGGATAATGATCTTGAGCTCCCTGTTGCTAAAGTCATTAATTCATCCTTCTTCATGGCTGAGTAGTATGCCATGGCATACATACACTACATTTTATTAATCCATTCATGAATTGGTGGGTACTTGGGTTGATTCCACATTTTTGCCATTGTGAATTGTGCTGCAATAAACATTCAAGTGCAGGTATCTTTTTGATGAGATGACTTCTTTTCCTTTGGGTGAATACCCAGTAGTAGGATTGCTGGATCAAATGGTAGGTTGACTTTTAGTTGTTTGAGGAATCACCGTACTGTTTTCCATAGAGGTTGTACTAATTTGCAGTCCTACCAACAATCTATAAAGGTTCCTTTCTCTCTGCATCCAGGCCAACATCTGTTATTTTTGGACTTTACAATAAAAGCCATTCTAACTGTGATAAGGTGATATCTCATGGTGGTTTTAATGTGTACTTCCCTGATGATTAGTGACAGTGAGCATTTTTTTTCATATGTTTATTGGCTTTTTGTCTATCTTCTTTTGAAAAGCTTCTGTTCTTGTGTTTTGCCTACTTTTTAATGGGTTTTGTTTTTTTCTTATTGATTTGCTTGAGTTCTTTGTAGATTCTGGTTATAATCCCTTTATTGGATGTATAGCTTTCAAATATTTTCTCCCATTCTGTAGGTTGTCTATTTACTCTGTTGATTTCCTTAGCTGTACAGAAGCTTTTTAATTAAATACTGTCCCATTTATTTTTGTTGTTGCTGTGATTGCCATTGGGGTCTTCTTCATAAATTCTTGGCCTAGCCTGGTATCCAGAAGAGTTTTCCAACATTTTCTTGTAGAATTCTTATGGTTTCATGACTTACATTTAAGTCTTTTATGCAACTTGAATTTTTGTGTTTGGTGAGAGAGATGTATCCTATTTCAATCTTCTGCATGTGACCATCCAATTTTCCCAACACTAGCACCATTTATTGAATACGGCTTCTTTACTCCAGTGAATAGTGTTGTCTGCTCTGTTGGCTATATGTGGATGGTTTTATTTCTGGGTTCTTTTCCAATGGTCTATGTCTCTATTTTTGTGCCAATACTATACTGCTTTGCTTACTATAGCCTTGTAGTATAGTTTGAAGTCTAGCAATATGATGCCTCCAGATTTGTTCCTTTTGCTTAAGATTGTTTTTGCTATTTGTGCTGTTTTCTGGTTCCAAGCAAAGCATAGAATTATTTTTCTAGATCCATGAAATATGGTGTTGGTATTTTGATGGGAATTGCATTGAATCTGTAAATCACTTTGGGTAGAATGGACATTTTAACAATGTTGATTCTACTGATCCATGAGCATGATATGTTTTTCCTTCTGTTTGTGTTGTCTGTGATTTCTTTCCTCAGTGTTTTGTAGCTCTCTTTGTAGAGATATTTTTTGGTTAAGTATTTTCCTAGGTATTTTATTTTCTTTGTAGCTATTGTGAATGGTATTGAGTCTTTGATTTGACTCTTAGCTTGATTGTTATTGGTGTATAAGAATGCTACTGATTTGGGTACATTGATTTTATAACCTGAAATTTTGCTGAATTTATCAATTCCAAGAGTCTCTTGATGGAGTATTTGAATTTTTCTAGATATAAGATCATATCATCAGCAAAAAGTGAGAGTTTTACCTCCTGCTTCCCAATTTGGATACACTTTATTTCTTTTTCTTGCCTGATGGCTCTGGCTAGGACTTCCAGCACTATGTTGAATAAAAGTGGCAGCAATGGGCATACTTGTTTTGTTCCAGTCCTTAGTGGGAATGCTTTCGACTTTCCCCCATTCAGTATGATGTTGGCTTTGGGTTTGTCATATATGACTTTTATAATTTTTAGATATGTTCCTTCTATGCCTAGTTTGTTGAGGGGTTTTATCATGAAAGGGTGCTGAATTTTGTCAAATGCTTTTTCTGCATCTGTTGAGATGATTATAGGGTCTGTGATTTTGCTTCTGTTTATGTGGGGAATAACATTAATTTACATATGTGGAAGCATCCATCCTTGCATCCCTGGGATGAAGTCTACTTTATTATGGTGGATTTTTTTATATGAGGTTAAATTCGGTTTACCAGTATTTTATTGAAGATTTTTGTATCTATATTCATAAGGGATATCAGTCTTTAGTTTTGTTTTTTTGTTGTTGCTGTTGTGTCTTTTCCTGGCTTTGGTATCAAGGTGAGACTGGCTTTGTAGAATAAATTGGAGAGAATTCCCTCCTTTTAAATGTTATAGAATAATTTCTGCAGTATGGGAATCAACTCTTCTTTGTAGGTCTGGTAAAACTTGGCTGTGAATTCATCTGATCTGGGGCTTTTGTTCACTGGAAGATTTTTTTTTATTGTTTCAATCTTTTTACTCATTGTTGGTCTGTAAAGGATTCTATTTCTTACTGAGTCTTGGGAGGTTGTGTGTTTCTAGGAATTTGTCCATTTCCTCTGTTTTTGAGTTTATGTGCATAGAGATTTCCATAATATTCACAGATGACATTTTGTATTTCTGTGGTATCAGTTGTAATATCTTCTTTTCCATTTCTGATTAAGCTTATTTGAGTCCTTTCTGTTATATTCTAATCTATCAAGAGGTCTACCAATTTAGTTTATCTTTTCAAAGAACCAACTTTTTGTTTCATTGATCCTTTGTATTGTTTTCCATTTTGTTTAGAGTGTATTTTAAAATTATCATTCTAACTTAATTCTCACATTACTATGAGGTAGTTAATGGTAAAATTTTGCAGAGCGTAAAAAGTGATACAGAAGGTAAATAAGTTGCACAAGTTTATTCAGCAAGTAATAGAACCAGAAAAGGAGCCCAGTGATTTTGACTCCAAAGTATATATTCTACATGATATTCTTTTGAGATTTTCTTTATGTACAAAATAATATGTGCCACCTCCATTATGATTCATTCAATACCAAATTAGATAATATTCCAATTTTAATTTTTAATAAATTAAGATCATGACATCATTCTTAAAAGTTGATTTGTAATTTTTACACACTAGGTTTAAGCTAGCTAAGTTTTATTTAAACACATAGGGTAAATTAGGTTTATTAAATTTTTATTGCTGCTATAAAAAATACCAGAAATTTAGTTGCTTAAAATACAAATTTATTCTTTAACAATTCTGGAGACAAGAAGAATGAAATCAGTTTCATTGGACTAAAGTCAGGGTTTCTTCAAGACTGGTTCTTTCTAGAGGCTCTAGGGAGAATCTGTTGCCATTTCCAGCTTTACAGAGGATGCCTACCCTCTTGGTCTTGTGGCTGCTTCCTTCATCTTCAAAGCATATCATTCTGGTATTTGTGTCTGTCCTCATATTACCTTTACTCTTTCTGACCACACTGCCTCCCTCTTATAAGGACCCTTGTAATTACATTTTGGTTATTTGTATAAACTAAAATAATCTCTCTATTTCAAATTTCTTAACTTAATCATATCTGCAGAACCTGTTTGCTTTACAAGGTAACATATTCACAAGGTTCTGAGGATTAAGATATGTACATATTTGGGGGAAAGAGGATGTCATTATTCAGCCTATCACAGTCTCCCCTCTGGCCATGTTTCTTCCCCATGAAAAATATAACCAACTGATCCCAACATCCCAAAATTTTCAATCCACTACAATGTCAACTCAAAGGCCAAAATCTCATTTAAATACCATCATCTCAAGAGACCCAAATCTCATCATCTAAATCAGATAAACTTACAACTTTGGTATGATCCATCCTGGGGCAAAATTCTTCTCTCTGTGCAATCTTTGAAACTAGAAAACAAATTATCTGCTCCCAAAATAAAATGGTGGAGTAGGCTTTGGGTAACAGTTACAGACATTACCATTCACAAAAAGGAGAATTTTTTTTTTTAAAAGTCATTGGTCCAAGGCAATTTTTAAATTCAAACAGGAAAACCTTATTAGGATTATTAGGAATAATCCTCTGTGGATCTGCCTCTGTTGTGTTAGAGCATTGCTCCAATCTCTAGGCCTAAAGTTCTGCTCTCTAAACTCAAGGCTTGGCCCTCTGAATCATTCTTTCTTTTACAGGAAGGGTAGCACATGTTTATAGCTGAGTAGTTTTATTAGTCTGGTTTATCTCTGTAGAATTTGGGGAGTCTGACAACCTTTTTTCCTTTCATCTTCTCTTGTCCCTTTCAGTCCAGTTCTCAGTGTTTCTGCTGATATGACATTGTGTAAAACCTTGTGAGTCTCCTATGTATATCATAGATTTTTACTCCATTAGGCAGGAGGTTCTGCCACAGGTCTTTCTGTGATAATCTCATCACTATTTTTGACATCTGCTGAGAAAGTTGAAGATATCCATAAGTCACATACCTAAATTCTTCAAATAGTCCTCTGTGTGCTTAAGTTTTATAAGTATTTGTTCCTTCAGAGGTACTTGGAAAAGGGTTTCCAATCATACCTTGGCTTTGTCTCTAGAACATACTTTTCCAACAGAGAAACTCCTAATTTTAACATCTTTTTCAATCTGGAGTGGCTGAGAACTTCTTAAATTACCAAGTCATGATTTATTTTGAAAATTCTTCCTTAATTTATCATTTTCTCTCATATTTTAGTATATGCATCAAGAGGAATCCAGACCACACCTTCCACATTTTTCCATACTTCTTTTTTGAACTTTCCTCAGCCAAATGTCCAAGTCACTGCTTACAAATTTTGCTTTTCATGCTAAACTTTCAGCTAAAGTTTCCGATGCTATATAACAAGGATCCCCTTTCCGTCAGTTTCCAATAACACATTCCTCACTTTCTACTAAGGCGTTAGCAGCAGCACCTTTAGTGTTTATATTTCTACCAGCAGTCTTTTTAATTACAATTTAGATATTCCACAAGATAACATAGGTATTTTCTATTGTGGTTCTACCTCAATTCCTCTTGAATTTTCACTGGCAGTGTCTTTAACATCCATATTTATGCTAATAGTTTGATCAAGTCAATATAAGATTTTCTTATTGTGTTCTTTGAAATTTTTCCAACCTATTCATTATCTAATTCCAAAGAAACTTCTAATTTTTCAGATTTTATTACAGAAGCATCTGATTTCTAGGTACCAAGACTTGTATTTTTCTTCCAATTATTGCTGTTAAAAGGTATCTCAAAGTTAATGGCTTAAAATGACACATATATGTCTTAAAATTCAGGAGGCCAGAATCTGAAATCAGTTTTACTGGGCTTAAAGACAAGATATCTGTGGGGCTAGATCCTTCTGGAGGATCCAGAGGAGCATCTATTTCCTTGCCTTTTTCACCTTGTAGACGCTATTTGCATTCCTTTGCTTGTGGCCCCTTCATCCATCTTCAAAGTGAATCACAGCTATCTTTCCCTTTATTGTCACATTACCTTCTCTTTTTCTGGTCTTTCTGCCTCTTCCTTATAAGGACACTTATACTGGATAGTCTACAATGATTTTCTATATAAATATCCTTTATTTAATCACACCTACAAAATTTCTTTTGCTATTTAAGGTAACATATTCAAAATTTCCAGGGATTAGATCATGGACATTTTAGAGGGGCATTATTTAGCCTACAACACAAGGTTTGGGTTAAGAAATAATTACTTTGATTATTAAAACCTTCTAAATGTCATAAATTTAAAAGACAGAAAATTTGGATAAAATTTTTGATACTTTTTCATCTTTTACTCTATCCACATACTTATTCATCAAGGCTGCTGTAAGATCTAGTATTTGTTAATTACCAATTTTATTACCAGAATGATGCCTACTTAGGGTAAAGTAACCATGTAAACATAACAAGAACCAACAAATGTTGACTTCAAGTATTGCAGTGTTGAAGGAAAACTATGATAGTTTTAAGAAGAGTAAATGTTCATTAAAGTTTTTTTTGTTGAATCAAAATTAAGCTACATTTTTAAGTGTTTTTCTGAAAAATATCAGATGTTCACTTATCATCCCTATATTTTAGATTTTTATTGTATAAACAATGAGAACAAAAGACAGTTTTTCTGCAGCCTAGATAAGTTTTATATAATTACATCTTTTGGATAAAAAAATAATTCATCAGACTTGTTAGCCATGCTAGAGAGACAATATACCCCATGACCATCAGTCTGGACTCCTAAGAACTCCCATCTTCCACCCTAGCTCACACCTTTCTAGAGCTATACGATCTTGAGAAGTGGAATAACCTCTCCAAAAATTACATAAACTGTGTGCTGTTAGTGACAGGAACACTGTTAATAATTTACATATTGGTTGTATATCCAGAAATTATTTTTTTCTAATAATTTATTTTGGGTTTTCTAGGCAAATAATCATGAAATAGCAGTTTTTGTGTCTTTCATTTTTTATTCTTCCTTCCCCGCACTCATATTGTACTGCTGTCCTAGCTAGAGATTCCAGTATAATATTGGGTAAAAGTGATAACGGTTAAAAAAAGTTTATAATCCAAGGTTACAGAGTTCATAATCACTCAAAGGCCAGAGTTGAGAACCTAACATGACCATAGAGAAGCTCAGCTTGCCACAGGTAAAGAGAAAACTAACTAGCATTATTTAGTTAATAAAGATAACTGAGAAGGGGTGTAAGATTTATCTCCATAAAACCACTTTGGTATATATAAGGAGCCCATGAATATCATCACCAAATCTTATTATATGAGTAAAGGCACCATCCCCTGTCCTAAAATTCAAAAGAAGTAATTTTAGAAAGATAATTTTTGAAGAAGTGAACTCTCAATCAAATGACATTTTCAGAGAATGGGCAAGTTGGCTTAATTAAACAGTATAATCAGGTAAGTTTCATCAATTTTCAAAGACCATTGAACTGAACATTTAATTTTTAAGTATTTAATCATATAAAAATATTTATGAGTGCTTACTATGTGCCAAGCACTGTGGTAAATATTTGAGATGCAGATATAAGTAAGATTCTACTCTTGTCTTCTAAGACTTTTAGAGTCCAGTTGGGAGGTCATATAAGTAAAGAAGCAAACACCAGGACACACAATAATATGCAGAATGGGGGAGGGATATATAATATGAGAACACCTAACATCAAAATGGTCAAGGATATAGGGCTTCATGTAAATAATGCTTGAGCTGAGACTTCAAGGGAAAGTAGCTTTTGCCTCTTTGGAGGAGGGGAGAGTTCATATCATAGTCAAAAGAATAAAATACCATAATTTTTCCAGGGAGCATTTAATACGGCAAGACGGGACAGAGAGAGGCTAGGAGGCTGACTAGTGGTAAGTTGTAAGTAGTTTTTTATGCTAAATTAGACAACTTGATTTTCATCCTGAATTCAATGAATTAAAGTATGAGGAATTAAATAATCATATCTGTGATGTGAAAAATTCACTCTGGTGGCTTGTCAAGACTGGATTAGATACTAGAGAGATTGCATGCAGGGACAAAAATCTAAAATAATATTTCAGTAATCCAGTTGATAAGTAAAACAGATATGACTAAGACTGTCAAAATAAAGATATGGATGTAGAATCAACAAAACCTGCAGCGTGAAGTAGAAGAGAAGAGTTAGGGATTTATTTCAGGTAGATGATAATTTACACGCTAAGATGAGAAATATAGAAAAAGAGGCAAGTTTTGTAAAAAGAATAAGTGCTTGGACCTATTTAGCTTGCAGTGCTTATAGGGTATTTCAATTGAAATGTCATCTATATAATTGGATCTATTAGCCAGGAGGACAGAACAGAGGTCTGGAATAGAGGTGTATGTTTAAGAGACGCCCACAAAGAATTGAGGACACAAATACGATTAGATTTGTCCAAGGAGAGAGAGAAGAATAAAATGGTTTAGGATGAAGCCCTAGAGAATGCGATACTTAAAGAGGATAAAAAATAAAAATAAAAGGAAGAGATACCACTAAGAGGTGAAAGAAATATCAGAGGGTTATCCCAAGGCCTGGCAAAATAGGAATAAATAGAAGAATATCAAGCAAACCTTATGGTAACTGCTACTCTTATTTTCTAACCCTGAAGTAGAAAATTCAAATGCCTGCGGGAGCTGGGCAGGTAATTTAATGAGTGGAGAATGTTGCGTGTAGGATAATGATGGGGGACTGTCATATGCCAAAGAGCATCTTGTACAGAAGAGGCAGCTGCTATCTAGGTCCTGCCTATTATTGCCCTGTGGGAATTTGGGTCAATGTTGCCAGATATTTGGCTTTTTCAAGAAAAGCTGGAATTCTATATTTTTATATGAAATCTGCCAATTTAAAAAATGTTTAAAGCCTTTCAAGAAGTACCTATGGGATTTTTTTTTCAGCCCACAGGCTGCCAGTTAGTAACATCTGCCTTAGCATCCACGACGGGAACAATCTGGGCCAGGAAGATCTCTGGTTGGACCTGCAATTATAATCTTTCATTTCCATATTCATGAGTAGGTTCTTCACATAGGTACCTTGATGAATAATTTTGACATTTTGCGCTATTAAATTTAAAGGTTGGCAATCAAAAAAATTAGAGAAGCACCTCATGAAAACAGATGTTCTAATTAATGCCTAAGAACTTTTTGTAACTTTTGCTTTCTGCTGTCATATAAGGCCTGGCAACTATAAGCGGGATGATCATATACTTTAGCACTCAGATACTGGCACATCTGCGGTGAGAAGGGATGCTCTTAGCAGGAGGTGTAAAGTGAAATGTTTGACCACTCTAACAATAAATTCATACTATCAGCATTGAACCATCTATTTTTTTATTCAGACCTTGTGAATTCAGTTAAATGGGACTCACTTTCTTAAAATTATTACATCTTCAGCATTTATCTTGGGGGTTGACCATGAACATTTAAGTATTTCCAAGTCTCATTTGTTAATCATGTCATTTATTTGGAGTCAGAGCAATTTTACTATGTATAAGTTAGTGGTTTCTTTTCTTTAGAAATACATTATCAAAATAACCTTAAAATAGGGGGGAAAATGAGGTTGTGTTTTTCCACAGGTGGTACATATAATTTTTTTCTTTTATAAATTGAGCATCCAGCATTGCTCTTCTATATGCCAAAGGCCATTCAATTAGTGGAACTAATTTTCTCTGGCTTTATGTCAAGTTCTGTTGTTTGGCTTTGGATTTTTGAAGCAGATGACAAGTACATAAAAATGACATTTTTTTTTTTAGGGGCTAAAATAGACTGGTTTCTTATACATTAATAATAAGCCATTTGAGCATCTTTATTTCTAAGATGGCTGTTATATGCACCTACATTTTTATGCCCCACAATGAGGATGCCAAGAAAGCACCCACTCACATAAGCATTGCTGAATGATCTCTGCTGAATTACGCTGGAATGGCTTTGGGGAGAGGCAAAAAAATGCCCCAATAAGTCTGTATCAGATATGCTTCAAAGAATTTGAAGCCAAAAGTGTTTCTGAGCTGGTTATGAGGAAAACTCCATTTAGGGCACTTTATTTAAAAGAGTGGGCTAACAATAGAGAAAGAACATTTACTTAAGAAAACTACAAACAAATGAATAAATAAAGATTTCTTATTACCATGTTGTCATTGCAAGTATGAGTCACAGAATTCATCAAATAAGCAAATTTTAAAATGCATGTGTGGGATACCTTTTGAAGTCTCATAAATATTTACATATTTCAAAAGATTATATTTGAATATTTCCAGGATAATTATTGATATAAAATGTACCAGGGGCTTAACACATGGCTTTAGAGGAGAAAATGGTTTTGAAATTTTTCAAGTTCAATCCTTCCTTTCCACTTTTCAGAGGAGTTTATTAAAATCAGAAGACTAGTTTGTAGAAGAGATGGACGTCAAATCCAGAACTTCTTATGCTAAGACCAGTGAATTTTCAACTACACAGCTTACGTTTCAACCACTCTTTAAAATATAAGCATAATTCCATTAAACAGAGAACAAAGAGAAGAAATCTTTGGATTTTTAAGTTGCCTTGGTAAACCATGAAGTCAATTAATTTTACATAGTATATCTAGATGAAATTAAGACCTTCAAATTATGGCATATGCACATATATATTTAATCAGGTGTTATTCACCTCAGCATACATTCTCAATTGCAACAGTTATTTAGGGACTAATAATGTTTGATGTTTATTTCTATTTATTATAATACCTGGAGGAATATTTAACATGGTGCTTGCCTTCATAAGAGGTTCCCAGGGACAAATATCTTTTTAGAAGTCCTGAATCTAAAATCTTCTCAAGAAAATACCTCTTAACAAAAGCTGGCTTTGTTTGGCCATCAGATTCTCTCCGGAAGAATTTAAAGGTTTTGGACATTAATAAAAAACCTAGCAGTTGCAGTTTGATTATCGCACAGCAGTTTGTGTTTTAAGCATAAATGCTTTGTTTGAAAAGTGTTATTGAGATTAGCATATAGCTACATACTTTCAAAGGATTGTGAGTTTCTGTGTCCAGGTGGTCCAGCCCTATGCCAAACCACCTATGAACTGTACCTATTTGGATCCCTTGAAGACAAGCCAAATAATTATTTCTCTCGGATATGAATCTGGTCAGGTCTGTGCTCACAATCAATAACTCATTTTCATTTAAGGGAAAAAAGGATAGTTCTACTTCTCTGCTTATAGTTCTACTCATGGAATTGGAAAGTTATTTAAACTAATAAAAATTATGAATTATAAACATAAATAATACAAGATAACTATAAATACAAAATTTTATGAAGAAAACCACTGATTAACGATTTACCCATTATACTAAGAAATGAAATTGTATATTGTTTACATCTAAATTAAACATGACTGACTATACAAATATGAGCACTATACAATGAACCTGGAAAACTCTCACCTTATTTGGTTTTGGGTGTCTTCGTTTTGGCCTGGTTTGGATTCATTATGTTGGATCATTCTGACTCCAGAATCATGTCCTCTGTCCCATGCTGTTCCTTACTTAAGAAGGCTGTGACAGACAGTCTCTAGGGTGGTTCCCATGATTTCTGCTTCCTGGTGTTCATACACTTTTATACCTTCCTCTTGAGTATGCAGGGATATGACTTGTTTGTAACCAATGGAATATGGCAAAGGTCAAGGGGATGTGTATTATTATGTAAGCATGATTACATTACATAAGATTATAATGCCAAACTTGTTGATTTTTTTTTTTGTTATTCTTTTAGGACTTTTAAGAAGAAGGTTGCCATGTTCTGAGCTGCAATATGGAGAAGGCCATGCGGCAAGAGACTGAGGGAAGCCTCCAGCAGACAGCCAGCAAGAAACTTGAGGCCCTGCTTCCAACAGCCTGCATGAAACCAGTCTGCTAACAACCATGTGAACTTGGAAGCTGATCTTTCCCATTTGAGCCTCACATGAGACCAGAGCCTTGGCTGACACCTTGATTACAGCTTTAGGAAACCCTGAAGCAGAAGACCCAGATGAGCAATGCCTGGTCACCAGTAAGTGCCAATCACTGTGCTAGATTTTGTGAGTATTGTGGATAATCACACATTCCCGTTTCATGAGCTCCCTAATCCTAGGGAGAGAAAGAGAGACAGAAGAACAGCGAGTAACATGATGTGATAAAATATAGAAGTATCTTAGTGCTGTGGAAACATGAAAATGTGAATGATTCATTCTACTGGGTTTGCCAGGGGTGGTGTGGGCTGAATATCAGGAAAAGCTTCACGGAGGAGAGAGTGTTTGAGCTAGACCTTAGAGGTTAGTGAAGAGAGGGAGAGAAAGCAGAGGAAACTGCCTAACAAGGGCACCAAAGGATTTATTTAAATAACATCACTTATTTATTTACACTCCTCCTTCCACAAAGAATTTAAAGTAGTTCACAGAAGTACAACAAATGTATGAAGTGTTTGGAGAGTACTAGTCTGGTCTGGATAGAAAATTGGATGCGTGATGGGAAGCCAAAGTTTGAAGATGGTAGTTCAGGATGTATTCATGAAGATTTATATGCTGTGCTAGGAGGATTAACTTTTCTCTTACTAAGACTTCATGTCGATGTGACAGAATATCTTAAGTACAAATTTATTAATTGGATTTAAAAGACTAATAAAAAACCCCCAAACAAAAACAGAAGCAACATACCATATCTTTTGGCACTACTTTGCAGAGGATCAAATTGTACATGTGTTTATTCATTTAATAAACATTTAACAACATATTGGCACTTTATTAGTTGCAACAAGAGGAACATAATTCTTTCTAAAATATTTTCCTTTTTAATTATGGGGTACGTAATAGTTGTATATACTTATAGGGTACACGTGATGTTTTGATGCAGGCATACAATTTGAATTAATCAAACCAGGGTAATTGGGGTATCCATCCTCTCAGGCATTTAACATTTCTTTGTGTTAGGAACATTCCAATTCTACTCTTTTAGTTACTTAAAAAGCATACCCTAACTTAGTGTTGATTATAGTCACTTTGTTGTATTGTCAAATATTGTTCATCCTATCTAACTGTATTTTTGCACCCATTAATAGTGATTACATCACTACTTTATCCCCACCTCCCTGATACCCCTCCAAGCCTCTGGTAACTATCATTATAATCTCTGTCTCCATGAGATCAATTGTTTTTAATATTTAGCTCCCATTATATGAGTAAGAACATGTGAGATTTGTCTTTCTTGTCTTATTTCACTTAACATAACGTTCCCCAGTTTCATCCATGTTGTTGCAAATGGCAGGATTTCATTCTTTTCGTGGCTATATAATGTTCCACTGTGTATACATACCATGATTTCTTTATCCATTCATCCATTGATAGAAACTTAGATTGATTTCAAATCTTGGCTATTGTGACTTGTGCTGCAATAAACCTGGGAATGTTTATATGATATACTGATTTCCCCTCCTTTGGATATTTACCCAGCAGTAGGATTGCTGGGTCATACAGTAGTTCTATTTTCATTTTTTTGAGGAAACTCCATACTGAAGATGTACATAATTCTTGCACTCATGGTATAAAACAGTTGGCACAAAAGATAATTATTGAGCAGATAATCCAACAAAATAATTATATTTTTGTGAAGTGCTAGAATGGAAAAAGTGCAGGTTATTATGACAACATTTAAAATGAGGAACTTAGGTCAGGGAATTGTGATAATTAAGGCAGTTAGATGAAATGATAGGTGTTCTATGGTATGTGTGAAAACACTGGTTTTACAAGGTAAAAGTAAACATTTGTATATGTCCATTTATCCAATATACAAAAGCATACAAAATGCTTTATAAGCGATTAAGCAGAAGATGAATTTATAGGAACAGTGTTTACAGTATTCCTGTTTCTCCCATGTCACTTCATACCTTGTAGTACTTAAGCATGCTTAATTGCTTATAAAGCATTTTTAAAATCAAACATGAATTCACCTATTCATGAGATGAGACTCTGCAAATATTAATAGATATTCTTAAATGTATTTTACATGGATGGTAATATACCAATACCCTGTTTTCAGGAATCATGGTTTTGTTGGGTAACTAGAGGGCAAACAGTAAAGGCATTATGGAGGCTGACGTGGTTTTATTAACTCAGTTGAACCTTAGGAACTGAGATATGATTTCCCTTGCCCAGTTCAAAAGTCTCAATTTTGAACAAAGGCTATATGATGAAAATAACCACAGAAACAACCATAGCAACTTCACTCATTGTAACATTCCTTGCTCTGCTCAGAGTTTTCGCTCTGTCCCATCACCATTATGACCAGAGGTAAGAGAGATGAGGCCTCTGTCACTCAGCTGTCTGCTGCTGATTCAGAGACCTTGGTCCCCAGACATCTCTCCTGATACTATCTCCTTGGGGAGTATTGGCACCTTGTGACAAACAGCATAAACCCCAAAGTACTAAGGAATGCAGATTTTAATTAACATTTCCCATAAAATGTATAAGTGGATCTTTTCCCCATGCCTACTAGCAACAGAAAACATAAAGTCAGTATTATATAGATTATATACACCAACTAGGAAAAAAAGGGTTTAAGGGATATTCTAATGAAAACTGAAGGTAAATTAGCATTGAGTGGTAAGGGACACCATGGTACCTCCCTTGATTCTGACTAAAATGACCTACAAAATAGATAGGATAAAGTAAGGCTCAGAGAGGCACCGTGATTCCAGAAGTTTATATAACTAATAAATTGTTCAGCCTAGTTTGAAAGTGAGTCTCTTAAGCGTATGATCAAAATTTATTTTTCTATCACTACCACAACATTTGGTCCCTAGCCCCAAAAGAGAGGAAGTTTAGCAGGGAAGATAAGACATGCATATATTAATAACTAACCAGAGTGTAAGATGTAGTATGGGAGATGCAGATGGAGGGATATTAGACTGACTTCTTTTCAATGGGAACTCATAGAGGTCTTCATGAAGCAAATGGAATTGGTGACATTGAACTTCCTTGTGTGGCAAGGGAGCAATCTTCTAGCACAAAGCATCTTTCAGTACTTGGACTTCAGAGGAGATGGCATAAAACCAAATATATGCCAAGAATGGTTTTGCTGTTTTTACTTTATTTTTAAAGATTTTATTAGCAGCTTAAATTCAGTTCTGAGACTTCTACTTGACAAAAGTACTACCATCTTAGCTGCATTTGGGACAATTTACTATGTGATAAAAACTGTCGTTTGTAGATGCTTTTCCTGTCAATGGAGACTAAAGATTTCATTACCACCAAAATGCCTGTCTTAGTGTAAAGGTCAGAGGCATGTTGGAGAAAATGCCCATATATTCAGCTGTCAGAAAACTGTTCTTTCCACAAACTCTAGAACAGGAACTCTCTTGACAGTTGACCATTTATTGCACCTAGAATGAATGCAGGCACTTGGTTATAGAAGATACTAATATTTTAAATTTGATGAATTTTTCATTGGTGGAACATGATGGAGAGAGAGTTTTAACTCGTGCATCCTAAATGTTTGTGGGAAAAAGAGTGGGCATGGGTGGGAAGTAAGCGGCAAGACAGGGATAAAATGTTTCTGTTCAGGTCATTTTCTGCCAACCTTTATATTCAACCCAGTTCAAGAGATGATGCTTTGTGAAGCCTAAATGATTAATAAGGCTTCCCAACAGGACCACAAACCAACATGAACCATGACATGATGTTATAGGTGGTGACTGTCTAGAGTAAGAGTAAATATCATCAGAGGGTTATAATGACAGCAGAAAATATATAGAGGGCTCAAAATGACAACAATGACCTACTGAACAAAAGAAAAAGAAACTAGTCACCATGCTTTTTTCAGGATATCTTCTTTGTGTGGGGATAGTTTGGATTTTAGGTAACCAGAATAAATGGAAACATTTATTAGGTCCTTAGATGTTGTTGCAGAAATAATGCAGCCCTTTTAGCTCCTCTAGGATTCCCTTTTCATACAGTATAGAGAACCTAGACTTAGCTGTGCACTCTACCAAGTTGTGCTTTATTTTGTTTTTCTTCCATGCATGTCCTCTGAATGGAAGGGGAATAGGCCAATAAACTTTGTTTCATGCATAGGATAATATAGCATGACCTAGTTTGGGATCATCTCTCAATATTTTATATACACAATGGACTTCAGTTATTCCAGGAATCATTTCCTAAAGCAAAAACAAGGAAAAAGCATTATTCTGTCTTCTTTGGAGAAGAAATTCACTGAAAATCATTTAATTGTACACTTAAAATGGAGTAAAGGCATGATATGTAAAGTATACTTCAATAAAAAAAAAAAAAAAAACAAGGAAAAAGCCTGGAAAATGGGTCTTAATGTTCAGCTAAACATGTGGATTTTGATTTAGAGATAATGAAAGCATTACATAAACCAGCAAGTGAGTTAATGATTGCAGGTACAGCAAGGAAAACGATATCATTGTTGGGAGGTAGCGAAGCCAGGTTCTTTGTTCAGATTCAGTGTTGTAGATAAGAGAGAAGGGTTCTGGGTAGACAATGACTAATCTTTTGATGAAGAAAATGCAAAAAAACAAAGCAACAGAAAAAATCAAGGTGCAAACATTTTTAAGATTTGAGATTTTGTTTTTCATGATTAGCTTCATAAATCAGTTATATGGGAGATGGCCTATTTCCTTGTCTTTAGGTTTCTATCAAACATTACCATTCAATTACATTAATGTGGACTTTAACATGTGTATTAGTTTCCTATGGTTGCTGTAATAGCGCAAATTTAGTGACTTAAAACAACGTAAATTTATTATCTTCCATTTCTGGAGCTCACAAGTCTGAAATGGGTTTCAATGGGCTACACTCAAGGTATTAGCCGGGTTGTGTTCTTTCTGGAAGCTATAGGGAAAATTTTTCTTTGCCTTTTTTAGCTTCTAGAGGCAGCTCTATTCCTTGACTCTTGGATCTTCCTTCCATCTCCAAAGCCAGCAGCATAGAATTTTCTAATCTCCTTCTGACTCTGACCTCTTTTTCTATCACTCCATATCCACTTTAAAGGACCCTTGTGATTACACTGAGCACACCTGGATAATCCAGGATAATCTCTTTATTCTAAGGCCAATTGATTAACAACCTTAGTTCCACCTGCAAATTTAATCCCACCTTGCTATGTAACAAATGTATTCACAGGTCCCATGGACATCTTTGGGAAGGGATATTATTTGACTGACACAACATCTAATTGAGTATTAAATAAACACTTATATGTAAAGTATTTTTAACTTCAATTGACCTTGACAGAGTAGACCACATCATTTAAGCTTCAGACTGTGTGCAGATATTGCTTTACTCTATGATTCTAAAACCTTAATCTACCAACCAGTCAACCAACTAACCCCATCTACCTCTTTCTCAAAAATATGCCTGCTTTTCTTGGAGTTCATTCTGGATTTATTATTTTTGAATTTCTTTTATAAGGGATATTTTGTTTTTCACAGGTGAATTTGACAGCCTCAATTTTAAATTCATGTCTTCAATCCCTCCTACCTCCACCTCTATCTACCCATTATCATATTCAACAAGTCCACTACGTGTAAGATATTCTACTAGGTACAGGATATTCAAAGGTGACTATAATACATAGTCACTATTCTTTAAACAGAATGTGAAGAGACAGAGAATGAGATATAACATTAAAGAAAAATAATATGTTATAAAGTAAATTACTATGAACTGTTAAATCAGAAAGGGGTCCTAACTGGCTAGGAAAGTTGGCAAATCTTCAGTGTAAATATGTACTTTGGATGTGATGGGTGGGCTTTAGGGGATGGCGTTCAGTCAGAAGGAAGAACAAGTGGAGATGGAGACCTAAGTGTGCCTTTTGTTCTTCCTGTTTCTTTTTCCTGGAATGTCCTGCCTCTCCACCTGCCAGACACGGTCCTTCTCTATTCTCCTCCCCATTCCCAGGTCACCTGTCGAATTCCCATTTCTGCTTTGTTGTGAATAAGAAGGAATAAGATGAGGACAAAACAAAGTCTTAGTACTTTAACATGACATGTATGCTTCTTATGATTTTTCTTGCTTCTCCAAATCTCTTAACTACTTGCGCATACAAACCTAAATTCTAGATATCCCAGTTTTAATCTCATATCCCACTTTATGGATTCTACTGTGTAACGGAAAATGAAGATACCTGGGAATTGGATGGTCTTAGTGTGAATCCCAGAGCAGTCATAGCAAAGCATGTGACCTTGGATGAATTGCTTTATTACTCTGAACCCTATCCCGCAGGGATGCTGTAGAGTTAAAATAGCATGCAACTAACTTACTTATTGAGTACGCTCAACATGGTGTGGTTCAGTCAGGAAAGTATTTTATTTTTCTATCTCCTTCAAACATGCTCTGTTGGACTTCCCCACTGCAACAATACTTAGAGAAGATTCTACAATTTCAGATCACTTTAATAAGAATAATTCCATTCTTGCCATAAAAATTCAATTGCAAGTAGTTACAAGTTTTTGTCTAGACTTCAATTGTAAATTCTAAACTTGTCTCAAATCCATTCCACCTACACTGGGGAGATAGCATGGTTTCTCCTTTTAGTATTTCTTAGTATTTCTTTTCTCCACCATCTGCTCCCCTCCCCCGCCATCTTCACCCTTCAAACTCCTCCAGGGTTAAGGAGAAGAGGAGGAAAAGGATCAAAGTTATTTTTATTTATCTTGTCCTGTTTGAAGTTCTATCTTACCTCATATTATCTGTCATTTCCCTTGCTTTGGCAAGTGTTCAAATGTTCATGTTTTCGTAATACACAAATGTGTGGTTTGGTTGAATGCCCATCATAGACTTCCAGGCTGAGCAGTAGATGACACAAAGGATACATTCTACACCTGGTCTCTGTTGTATCCGCTCACCAGCCAACCTCTTGTCCCAAGGTACTTATTGCACCCTTCTACCTTGGGCAGTCTCAATTGTATGGAATCGGCCCAAAGAAAACCCCTTCATCTTTTCCATGACAAATGCGAACATTTGTAATCATCCTCCTTGCTGCCCTCTCCTCTTGTCTTGCTTTCCAAGGCCTCTCTCATCATCCTCCCACCTTAAAATTTTCTGATGAAAAGCAAGTAGTAATCTTGATTTAGGATAAAACTCTAGAAGATACATGTTGAAGTTGTTTTTCCCCACACTGCAGTCTCATGAAAACACTGAGCTAGATCTATGGGTTTCCCTGGGTCACCAAACATCTAGTCTTGGAGGGAGATGACCATCTTTTCTTCCAGGCATTCTAGATGTGAGTTTTTATTTTGGTGCTCTGCATCTCTTGACTGGTGGCCAGTGCAGAACTACCTACCTCCTCTCTCCCACTAGGGAAGAGAGGTGGACACGTCTGGAAACTCTTCATCTGCCCTTATATGAACTGGATAGGGTAATAAGCTGAAGGTTGAAGGGCTGGTGTGGCCTCTTCTAGTTCCCCAGTGACTGTCTAATACTTTTTGACTGCTGCCTTTAGAATGCAGCAGAGCTTAGCTACCATTGTCTGCCAATATGAAACTTTGGCCAAAATGCACAGACAAGAATTGTTCCACTTTATGTCCAAGCTTATATGTAAATTTCATAGCACAGTGCTTGGCCCGTTAGAGGGCTGAGAAATGTTAATTTTGTCTTTATTTTTACTTGCAAAGGTTCACTAGAACATTCTTGTAATGCCACTACTTATGTAACTTTTTAAGGGGGCATTTAAACCTAACATTCATAGTCTGGCATTTTTTAAATGAGCAAGAGAACTAAAAGAGAAAGAAAAAAGTAAATCTAACTCTTAAGAACTGCTTGGGGGAATGGAGAAAAGTAGCACCTTTCTGCACTGAAATTTTTTTTCCTTTAGTAAAGAGGACTGTGGGTCTAATTTATATTTACCTTTTCCAGAAGCTAACTGGTAGCTCAGCTTACCTGCTTTTAGAACAGGTTGATTCATTTTACCTTAGTATCCAGCTACTGCATTTGAAATTGCTGATGAAAGGTACTGTCAAATCCCTGGTCTATTTTGATAACGATTTGTACTTGTAAGGCAATCTGCCCATTAGTGTAGAAAAAGGGAATTGGGACAGCACCTCACAAAATGATCTCTGAAAGCAAGCACGGAGCCCCAGAGTCTGCTGGGCAGGAATTTATATTCCTATATCATTTTGACTCAGCACACAAATGTGAGATGTATGGGGGTGTTTGCATTTGGTGCCAGATTGTTTGCCTACACCAGAGGCTGTCCTAAGAGATTTGTTGAATCTGCTTTTGCTTACAGATTGGAATTCAGGGAAACTTTATTTAAATGCCAAATTATAGCACAGGGTTTCTCTACTTTTTACCTATGGCTGCCCAGGTAGAATAACTTACTAATGATCATGATGCATCAAAACGTATCTGATTGTCTGACAATTAGGTAGAATATAATCTGTCACTAACCTGCTCTTGTTAATGTACCAATAATCATAATACTAAACTGTAGGCTATTTTGTATCATAATATGCAATACATCCTCTTCCATCCATGCTACCCCAATATTTTACCTCAAAAGATTCAGTGGTTTTGGGAAAATAAAAAAAAAACACTATAATCTGGAGTAAATTAAGTGCATATTTAAATTTATTTGTGTTTGAGTAAGCATCTTACTGTCTCTTAGCCTTTTCCAAATAACTACATTTAAAAAATAACTATCTCAGTTTGCTATAAGGAAAAAAATGTGATAATATAAGCACAGGGACTAGAACATTACTTGGCATTTAGAAAGTGGTCAAGAACTATTCATTCTCTTCTCCCTTTGATGCTAAGATAAGACTTACTTGCTACTCTCGTAGTTAGAAGTGTCAGTGAAGCACCCAAAAAATGTACAGCAATTGCTCCAGCCTTGGATTTGGGGGAGCCAGCCTTACCTTCAACTGGCAGTGCCTCAGGGAGTGAGTAGGAGGTGTTTCTGCTATTGTTTTTAGCTCTTGTATAATCTTATTTTGAGATGTGTAGAAGGAAGCCCCTTTCTCCTTTTTGGTCCTTTTTATGTTAGGAATTTGTGTTCCTGGGGAAACAACATAAATGGCTGCTGTCTTCTTTGCCTCTTCAATTTTAAAGGTGAAGTTTTCTGTTGGGATTGCTGTCACCTCTGAAGATTTTTAGAAGGAACATATTTTATGAACACACAGAAGTGTTTTGGATTATGGTCAGTTCAGCCCTTTGTTCTAGCAGCTAGTTCACTTAGGAGAACAGAGGAAGGGAAAGATTGTGGATATTGGAGTCAGGCAGTCTGGATGTGATCCACTCTGGTACTTATTCCAGTGACTTCAGGCAAGTTGCTTAGCTCATGGCAGATGTCTTCCAGTTCTTAGGACAGTCAGAGGCTTTCCTATCTCAGGTGCTTTGTTCCTTCTCTTGGGACACCTAACCTCTCCTCTTCTCCTGATTAACTGCTACTCCTGCTTGTCTCAGTTTAAGTATTACTATTTCAAAGACACCTGCTTCAGGTTGGTTCCTCTTCCTACTTTAGTTGTAACACAGCTTTCTGGTTGCTTCCATCACCAATCACACTTTGAATTAACATACTTGTTTACTTGATAGTTGTGTATTTACTTGATAGTTGTGTATTCCCCAACTCTACCCTCTGCATTAAGATAAACTCCTCAAAGGTAGAAACTAGGTCTGTTGTCTCAGTACCTATACAACATCTTAAATAGTGACATATAGAAGGAGCTCAAATGTTAAGGCAATGCATAAAAATGAATTAACTGGCCTCAGTCTCTTCATCTACAAAGAAGATAATACTTGATTTAAGATTTGCGTGAGATAGAAATGAGAATGATCTGGCAGAATGCCTAACCCATCATTGACATTGCCATTGTAAGTCCATGTGCTACAATTCTAGTATAGTCTAATAATTGTGTAAATTGCGCAAGATGATTAGCCCTCTGTCCAAACCTCATCTTTAAAATGAAAACAGTAGGGTATTTCATTTCAAGGGTCCCATTTACCTGGGACCCATAATACCTGGATTTGTAAGCATATTAAGCTTAAAATATTAAGCATATTAAACTTTTTGATTAGACAATTAAAAATTTTATACTACAATCTGTCCAAATATTTGAGTTTTTATGTAGCAAGAACACAAAACTATTCCTTTGCTCCTGGGAAATTCATTATCACCCAAGAGAAAAGGGGAGTATTTCACTGGTTGTAATTCTTTGAAGCTTACTAGCAATAAAAAGAGGAGCTAGAAATAACAATTTCTCTGCTGTGAATACACATGTATAAAATTCACTGCAAAATTAACAGTTTTTGCCATTTATAAAAACTGGAATTGCTTCTCCCATATTTCTAGGTTTGCTATTCTGGGGGAGGGGACTGAGAAGATCCGATATTATGATTTGATGTATTTGATTAAAATTTATTGCTAGTTTCAGAGGAATTACCAGGGAAGCTCTCCCTTGCCGATGGTGACATGGCTCACCCCATTACAAGGCAGTGGGGAAGTTTTGCCTTCCTGCCTCCATGTGACTTGCTGTTGCAAAAGAATATAGTGCATTCCCTCATTTGCAGGGCTTGTTTCAAACTGCAAACCCGATCCAGCCAACGTGTCTCCTCAAGATGCCTTGGAGAGACATGTTACAAGAACAGTTAAACTCACTGGAATCATTTTTCTCCTTCATTTTCTGTCTCTCTGACTCGATGCATTTTGCGTCTATTTTTAGCAGTTTACAAATAACAATAATGATGACGACTAACATTTACTGAAGGTTTATTTTGTTTGGAGCACTGTATAAATACTTTACGTGTTAAGTACTTTTAAGTTCTTTACTCTTAATGTAGGAATTATGTTCATCTACAATTTACAAATGAGGAAACTGAGGAAATAGAGAGGTTAACTTAATTAACTTGTTCTGAATGATAGAAGTGTTAAGTGATAGAGCCAGGATATGAATGTAGGCAGTAAGGCAGGAGACTGTGCCCTTAGCCACCATATTTATAAATGTTGGCCACTAGTGCGAACACTTGTGGTAGGCATCATCTAAAATGGCCCCAATACTCCCCGCTTCCTGGCATTCATCTCTTGTGTAGTTTCCTCCCTTTGTGTGAGGGCCGGATCTAATGACTTGCTTCTAATAAACAGAATACAACAAAAAGTAATGATAACACTTCTGAGATTAGGTTATAAAAGTCTGATATCTCTCTCTCTCCTGTTGAAGCAATTGCCATGTTGTGGACTGTCCTGTGCAGAAGCCCGCTTGTAAGGAACTAAGGATGGCTCATAGGCAACAGCCATCAGGAACTGAGGTTTTCAGTCCAGTATCTTGTGAAGAACTGAATATTGCCAACAAACTACATAAGTGAGCTTGGAAGCGGATCCTTCCTCAACTTGCAAGGGCTGTAGATTTAGCCGATACTTTGTAGCCTCTGAGAGAACCTGAACCAGAGAACCCTAACCCAGTTAAATTATACCTGCATTCCTGACCCACTCAAACTATGAAATAATAGATGTTTTAAGACACTAAGTTTTGGTGGTAATTTTTTACACAGTAATGATAACTGATATAACACTCTAGCAATATTATGTAGCCTCCCTCCCTCCTTCCCTTCTTTTTTTCTGAATGCTAGCTATGTGTTAGGCCATATTTTCACATACATTATATTATTTAATAATCATTAAAACCTTGTGAGATAGATACTATAATTTTTATTTTACAGGTAAGAAAGTAGAGTCTCACAGAGTTGATGGAATCTTGTGCTAGTCAATTGAAAAATTAATGTTTATGCATAACTATCTGTGATCTTTCTCTTTTATAATGTTATATCACTTCTCCCATAAATTATTCCCCACTTGATTCAATCTCCAAACCCTAACTTACAGAGCTGAACACTTCCTTATCTATGTACCTTTTTCAGTATCGTATTTAGTATCATATAAAATAATTGCTAGTAATAGCATTGTTGAGTGGCTTTATTATGCCAGGCGCTATGCTAAGAGCTTTATGTACCTTGTTTTTTTGTTTGTTTGTTTTGTTTTGTTTTTGAGACAGACTCTTGCTCTGTCACCCTGGATATTTGCAGTGGAGTCATCATCAACAAACTCCTGGGCCAAAATGATCCTCTTGACTCAGCCTTCTGAGTAGCTGGGACTACAGGCACCACCATGCCTGGCTAATTTTTCTATTTTTCGTAAAGATGGATCTTACTTTTGCTCAGGCTGGTTTTTAACTCCTGAGCTCAAGCAATCCTCCCACCTTGGGCTTCCAGAATGCTAGGATTGGAGGCATGAGCCACCACGAATGGCCAATATACGTTATCTTATTTAATTTTCATGACAATAATCTGAGACAGGTTCTATTACTTCCATTATTTTGCAGATGTGGAAATTGAGAATCATAGATCTTCAACAACTCACTTATAGTTTCACAGATGGAACATTTTGAGTTATACTTATTTGCTTTTATTGTAATTATCCACGTCTGATTTCCCCAATGGACTTTGAGCTCCAAGAGGACTTGAATCTCTACAGATCACAGCACTGAGCACAGACCCTGCTGATATGGGGGCCAAATGTTTATTGAGCTGAACTCACATTTGACCTCAAGCTCTCCATTCTGTGCATATGGACAGTCAAATTTATTCAGAACAGTGTAAATACCAAGAAAACACATCTTTTTATCTTATAAAATCATAGTATCATTCCTTCCTTTTTTCTGTTGTTTGGTAATGTGTTGGAAGGAAGAGTTGCATAAGTTTTAGAAGAAAAATGAGAGTTACAAAAATCCAATATTATTGATTCTAATAACATCTTTGCACATAGCATATAATCATTCAAATTTCCTTTTTCACACTCTGTATCTCTATTTCACAACCGTTACAACTAAAATTGGCATACAGAATAATGAATTCTGAGTTCTATAAAATTTATACTTACAAATAATTAAAAATCTTCAATGTATTGTTCTTATGCAGAGTGGAAGGCAAGAAAACATAGGAAGAATTTCTAAACTAGGATTCAAACCATATAATAGTCAGATATTAAAACTATGAGGTAACTGAAAAACTCTTTAATCAAACTCCCACATTTCAGTAAATTGAATAATTAATATAGTTTATCTTGGAGGTTCTTACTGAATTATTTGTAGTCTTTCATAAGAATTCAATTTTAAGTTACCATCTCGATTAATCTATTTAGTTAAGAGACATTTAATGAATGTTTGCTATGTGCAAAACACTGTTTTAGTAAACATTAATAAAACTGAAATGGATGAAGCTTGGTGTCTGTGCCAAGGATCTCTCAGTATAGTGAAGACAATAGATGCAGATATAAATAGTTGCAGTATTGTGTAAATGCAGAGGTAAGTGTATATTTTAGAAACACAGATAAAGAAATTTCTACTCTCTCTCCATTATAAGGGTATATCAAAATAATACATGATATATAAAACCTTAAGCCATTCTTGTATTTCTATATTGTGCTTCCAAAATCTCTGGAATTTTCTCTAAATGAGGAAATACAAACATAGAAATTACTAAATAAAGATAGACATGTTGGGAAGCTTTGGCTGTCCTATAACAAATTCCTACCAGCTAATGAGTCACCCAGAAATATGGCACGTTGAATGTTATATTTCTGTGTACTAACATTAGCACAGAATCACACCAGAAGTGTGAGAACCATAGGTACCTTTTACTCCCCAAATGTATCTTAACTTTGGGAACACCTGTGCTAAATAACTTTGCGCATATCTGCTGTGATGACTCAAAGATTTTATAACTATGTGGCACTTCACATTGCCAGATTGTCTTTATGAAGATTCAGAGGGAAACCAAGCACTGTGCTATGGAATATGGGATTTGTGAAGTTCAAATAGAATTATCCTCATCTCAAGGTGCTTCCGATCACCTTTTTGAAACAGACCCACTTTTAGACTTACTCTTGTTCAGGGTCCCACAAAGAGGACATTTTAAAATACAGAATCATAGCGTATTTTCTATTAAATTCATTACATAGAAAAATGCCATAAAATTTTTTGAAATAACAGAATCATTTGTTAAATTAAGCAAAAACCCTCATATTTGTCTTAATGTTCACTATTCTTCCTTTGTCTTTTGGACCTTGTATTTGACTACACATCTGTCGTTATCACTATTACCTACCCACCGTCATGTCCATTGCCCTTTTTCTAGAGAAGACACTTACTTGTTGCACGATGTTCATATCCCAAATTCTGCCATCATCAAACTCAATGTATACATCTATGTGAAAAACAAATTTATTCCCTGAACTGGCAGAGAATGCTCTACTGCCTCTGAAGCATGCTCTGTCCAAAATGGAAATCAGGACCTGCCTCTCTTCCCTGCTCCTCCCGTCAGTTTTTTCCCCCTCCATACTGCAATCTACAGGATGAAAAACCTGTGGTCTCAGAGTCCTCTTCCTTTCAGTCCTTCAATTCTATTAATATTATCATTAAGTCCTATCAGTTCTTCCTCAAAGATGTTTCTCCTTTTCATTATTTCCCTTCCTCTCTCTTTCATAGTTTTTTTTTTTTTTTGGCAGGGGGATGGAGTCTTGCTCAGCAACCTCAGAATTCTGAGCTCAAGCAATTCTCCTGCCTCAGCCCCTCAAGTAGCTGGGACTACAGGTATGCACCATCACGCCTGGCTAATTTTTTCTATTTTTAGTAGAGACGGGGAGTCTCACTCTTGCTCAGGCTGGTCTCAAACTCCTGACCTCAAGCGATTCTCCTGCCTTGTCCTCCCAGAGTTTACAGAGATTACAGGTGGTGAGCTATCATAGTTTGTGTCACACAGCTGTGTTCTTGCTGGTCTTTCATACTGTAGTTTCTTTCTTTTTAATTTCACACCACATACATCCTTACATAAATCTTCCTGCATCACTGTTTCTGTTCATTATTTTTGACAAAGCACACTGTGGATCACTAATTACTACTGGGTCTCATTCAGCCTTTTTTCCCCCTTCAGTGTACTTATTAACTTTTTTGGTCCTAAACGTTTTACCTACTCATTTTAGAAAAATTGAAAAATACTGACATGTCAAAATAGGGACAAATGCCATATTCAGCCCTTTGCACTATTTAATCTCCCCACCAAGAATATAGGATAACTATATTCCATATTTAAATGTAAAATTCTCTTATATATCTTAATTTTATAGCCTTCTTCATAAAGGTCTTACATATTTCTTCATTATGGTATTTCTAGATTATTTTCTATAGCTATGCAACTAAAAATTTTGAAAAAAATCCTAACTGGTTATTTTATATAAAAAGGTAGCTATGTTAATTTTAAAATATTGTACTCACTGATTCTAAGAATTTTAAGTTTATTTTCCTTGAATTTCTAGGCAAATATATTTTTCAAATAGTGGTAATTTTTTTTAACTCCTTTGTTTTTAACACCTTATGACATTTGAATAGAATTTCTAGGAAAATGTTAAAAATGTAAATAGTTTACATTATTATCTTACTCTTGGTGTTAGTGAGAATGACTCCAATGTTTCATTACTAAGTATTATTTTAGGTATTTTATGATATGTTCTTAATTATATGTTCATAATTATGTTCATAACATATCATAATGATATGTTCATAAGAAATATCTTTTTTTTTTAGCTTTTTAAGAGTTTTAACCAGGAACAGATATTTAATTTTTATCAAATGCCTTTTTGCCATCACCTGAAAGAAAAAAAATGTATTTTGTCCTTTTAATTAAGTTTCCATTGTAAAATGAGTATTTCTCATCTCCATCAGGTTGGGGATATAATTTAAGATATATTTTGAGTAATTTAAAGATTAGTGACTCAGGAACCCTGCCCCACTGATAGTTGTATTACTAATCCTATCCCATTCCAAATCTTAGTGATTTAGTTTTGTTCCTAGAAGGTGCTTAATAGGTATTCAGAAAGAATTAATCACATGGCCTTCCACTCTGGATTTGTTAATATTGAAATCTCTTGAGAAATATGTGTGGTCACATTCTTTTCTCAGCTGGTAGTACCTTCTGTAAGAAAGATACCCTTTGAGAAAAGGTGCTTTCTTTACTGTGGATTTATGTCACACATTCCCATAGATTAAAGCCTCAGAACACCAAATGTCTCCATGATTGTTTCAAACCTTTCTGCACTACCAGTTCTAAGCTGAGTTTCATGAAGAAATAGGAATTCTTCCTAGCTCTTTGTCCCTGGGATGTTACAGCAATATTGCTTGTATATTAAAGTATAATATTATATGTTAAGCCTAATGGATGTAAGAGTCACCAGTCTGAGTTGAGCAGGTTTAGTGAACAGATTCGACCAAGTCACTCTGATATACTATTAATATTAATCAGTCAAATTTATCCAGCTGTTTAATCATGTTTTCTATTGCATGAAATAGTCCCTCTCTTCTTTGAGCCTTTTAACCTCTAGTTCTGTCTAACCTTCAGATCCCATGTCTTCCTGTCTAATAATATTCTCCTTAATTTTCCTAGAGCATATCATTAAATACACACAATTTGTGGAAGTTCAGGTTTTTATTCTTTTCATTTTTTAAATTGACCAATCATAGTTGTATATACATTTATGGTGTACAATGTGATTTTCTGGGTGTATGTATATGATGTGGTATGATTAAATTGAACTAATTAACATATCTGTTACCTTGCTTACTTGTCATTTTTTATGATGAGACATTTGAAATTTATTTTTTTAGTTATTTTGAAATATATTATTGAGTATGGGCACCCTGGTATGCAACAAATCTCAACTCCATTCCTTCTGTCTATCTAAAACTTTGTACCTTTTGACCAGCCACTCCCCTACTCTTTCCTTTCTTACTCCCCTTCCAGCCTCTGGTAACCATCGTCTATTCTCTACTTGATGAATTCAACTTTACTAGATTCCACACATAACTGAGAACATCTTTTTATATTTTTATCTTAGTTTTTGTTGTTTTTATAGAATACCATACACTAGATGGCTTAAAAACCAAACATTTATTTCTCACACTTCTGGAGGTTAGAAGCCTGAGATCAGGGTGCCAGCATGGTTGGGTTCTGGTGAGAGCCATCTTCTTGGTTCGCAGATGGCCATCCTCTTGCTGTGTGCTCACATGACAGAAAGAGAGCTAGCTAGTTATCTCCCTCCTCTTAGAACACTAATCAAATTTATGAGAGCTCCACCTTCATGACCTACCTACATCCAAATGTCCCACATTCAAATACCATCACATTGGGGATTAGGTTTCAACATATTAATTTTGGAGTGACACAAACTTTCAGTCTGTAACAATTGAGTATCCATTAACATATTTTTATAGTTTTAGTTTTTTTAAAATAATTTTGTGTTTTATCTTCTGTACCAGGATTAAATGATTTATGCACTATAGTTGCTTTATTACAGTATTCTGTATTTTCCTGTATATTTTTTTTTTCAGAGAGCTTTATACTTTGCTTTTGTGTTGCTATCAAGCATCTTTTCATTTCAACTTGAAGGACCCCTTTTAGCATTTCTTGTAAGGCAGGTTGTAGTGGTGATGAAATGAATTCATGTAGCTTTTGCTTTCTTGGGAAGTCTATTTCTCTTTCATTTTTAAAGAATAGTTTTGCCAGATATAGTATTCTTGCTTGGTAGTTTTTTTTTTTTCTTTCAACACTTTGAATATATCATCCTAGTCTCTTCTAGACTACAAGGTTTCTGCTGAGAAAACCTCTCATAGTCTTATGAATCTCCCTTGTGTGTGATAAGTTGCTTTTCTGTTGCTGCTTTCAAAATTCCCCTTTTTGTCTTTGACTTTTGACAATTTCAATGTAATGTGTCTGAGTGTGGACTTCTTTGGGTTCGTCCTATTTGGAATCCATTCATTTTCTTGAATATGGATGTTCACTCCCCTCACCACCCACCCCTTCACCCCTGATTTGGAATATTTTAGACAATGGCTTTTTTTTACTTTTCTCTCTCTCATCTCCTTTTTCAACCCCATGATACATATATTTTTCTACTTTATGGTTTCCCATAAACCCCTTATGATTTCTTTACTCTTTTTATCTTTTTTTTTACTCCTCTGATTAGATTGTTTGATGACTTGTCTTTGCATTTCCTAATTCTTTCTTTTGCTTAAGTATTCTGCTGAACCCCTCTAGTGAATTTTTCAATTTAGTTACTGTATTCTTCAGCTCCAAAATTTCTGCTTGATTCTTTTTTTTATATATTTTTAAAATCTGTTTTTTCTCATTTTGTTCATACATCATTTTCCTGAGCTCACTGAACATCTTCATGGTGCTTATTTGGGGTCTTTGTCAGGTAATTAAAATACTTTTATTCTGTTATGGTTGGTTTCTTGTGATATATTTTGTTCCTTTAATTGGGTCATGTTTTTTGTCCTTCTTTCTCTGCCTTGTAACTTTGTGTTGGGATCAACATATTTGAAAAAAACAGAAACCTCTCTGTCTTTATGGACTGATTTCACACAAGAAAAAACCTTCACTAGTCAGCCCAGGTTGAGATTCTGGGGGCCTTTTTATACCTTTTTTATGGATGTGTCTTCTCTGGACTTGTATGTATACCTTCCCAATTAGCATGATTTGCTTATTTCTTACTTCAGGAGTCATAATCTCTTGCTCCCTCTGGTGCCTGTCTGTATTATTGCAGGTTCTCTGGAGCTGCTGCAAGTCACTCAGTTATATTTTGTTCTCAATAGCTCCCAGAATTCTACATTGTACCAGGCCCCATCGGTTCTCTGAGTTGGGCAAGACAGAAACCATTGCCTTAGGAAGCCCCCAAAAAGGCAGAACATGGGATGTAAGCTCTATTCTCCTTTCTCCACGGAGAGAGAGGCTGCTAAGCTGTATTGGCTTCTGTTTGCTATACCACAGATCCTCTGGAGCAAGTACAAGCCACTCAGTTTCTTTTTGTTTTCCTTGGCCCCTGGGAATCTAGCATATACTGGGTCCTGTCAGCATTATAAGACAGGTGATACAGAAACCAATCTCTCAGGAAGCTCTCCAAAAGGCTGGATGGTTGGACACATATTCTAAATATTTCTCTACCCAGGGAGAAGCTGGGAGTTGGGGATTTTCTACCACTTATTTTGTGCAGTGTCAGCAGTGGGAACTATGCCAGTGGGTTTGTGCTAGTCTAAACTCTTGCCTTTAATCTTAATGGCCCTCCAGCCTGACACCCTTTTCTGTCAGTACTTAGATTCAGGCAAGACTGAAACTAGTCCTCAGAAAGATCTGCACCCCCAAATTCTGAATATTGGCAATGAACTTCAGTCTTCTTTTTCCCTCTCCACGGATAAGCTGAGGGCTGGTAATTTTTTGTCAGTCATGCTGTGATGAGCCAAGATGAAGGACTATGTGAGGAGACTTCAAAAAGTTCCTAGAAAAATGGAATTAAAAGATAAAAATAAAAAATGTAAACTTTATTTCTCCACATAAACTCCATCAAGGTCAAAACACTTTTCTAAGCAATTATACCAGCTGTTTAGTCGATCTCTAAAGAACTGAGAGTTCTGGTAATTTAACCATGTCAATGTAGGCTTTTTTAATAATATTAACTGAAGAAAAATGGGTGCCATTCACAGATTTTTTTTTTTTAAGATTAAGAAATAAAAAGAATTCAGTAGGAGACAAATCAGGACTGCAAGGTATCTGTTTAATGTTTTCCTCTTGACTGTCTCACAAAATTGCCCTTGTTTGATAAGAGGAATGAGCAGAAGTATTATTATGGTTAAAGACTCTCTAGTGAAGCTTTCTTGGGCATTTTTCTGCTAATGCTTTGGCTCACTTTCTCAAAATACTCTTATAAAAGGCAGATGTTATTATTCTTTGGCCCTCCAGAAAGTCAATGATCAAAATGCCTTAAGCATTCCGAAAAACCATTGCCATGACCTCTGCTTGTGATTAGTCCACTTTTGCTTGGACTGAACCACTTCCAGCTATTGGTAGCCATTGCTTTGATTGTGCTTTATCTTTAGGATTGTACCGGTAAAGCCATTTTTCATCTCTGGTTACATTTCTTTGAAGAAACACATCAGGATCTTGATTCCACTTTTTAAAAATTTCCATCAAAAGCTCTTCTCCTGTCTGCTGCTGATCTGTGCACAACAGTTTTGCTACTCACTGAGTAGAAAGTTTACTCGACTTTATTTTTTCAGTCAGAATTGTGTAAACTGAACCAGTTGAAATATCTATTGTGTTGACAATTGTTTCTGCTATTAATTGTCAGTCCTCTTCAATTGGGGCATGAACAAAATAAACGTTTTTCTTACAAATTGATGTGAATAGTCTGCCACCAGGGGCTTTATCTTCAACATTGTCTCATCCCTTCTTAAAAATGAATTATCCATTTGTAAATTGCTGATGTCTGTGGGGCACTTCCCCATAAACTTTTTATAAAGCATCAATGATTTTACCATTCCTTCATCTGACTTTCACCATAAATTTGTTTGTTCTTCAATTTTAGCAGAATTCATGCTGCTGATAAGGGGCTCTTTTTAAACTTGTCTTATACTTCTTAGTGCCTCAAACTAGACTCTGTTCACAGATGTCATTACAAGTAAGTATGAGTTTATTTTGGTCCAAAAAATTTGTTAAATCCATGCATAGTTTGTTCATAATACACATTTTACATTTTTCTACCAATTTGATGTGGCTGGTTTCACTCTTGTCTAAGGTGTAGGAGCCTCTTAACTGGTTTGTATAATTTTTACATGGATGGTTGTTGAGCATGTGCCTCCATGGGGGAAGGAAGGTCTGGAGCTTACATCCATCTTGCTGATATTCTGTAATTTATGTTAGTATTCTTAAGGTATCAAATTTGATACATACACTTTAATTTGATCTTATTAATTTGTCATTTATGTTCTTGTAGACTTATTTCTTTTTCAAATATTTTCTCTAGTAAGCTATGAGAGAATTATGTTAAATTATCTCTCAGACTGAGTTATTATTTTCTCCTTGCATTTATTAAGCTATTTTTTTTGTATACTTTCTGATGTTATGGTGATTTGGAATGTCTTTGTAAAGATTCAAATCATTGCACTATAGGGTAAGGAATTATACATTTAATATGATTTTATAGAATCAAGGAAGGAAGGGATAGTTTTTTTGGTATTAATGTGGTAGTGGTCCTAATGATGTATGTGAGAGATTAAGGATTCGGAAGTAATTATGAACTAATTACTTGAGTAAGAAAGTATAATACCTTGATCAGCTGGTTGAAACATCCTAGGCACATGCATTGGTGAGTGAAAAGGAAAGAAAAGATCTTTGAAAATCACTAAAGAAAAGATAAAAAAGGTTAGGAACTGGAAATTTACTAGATTTATGAAGGGCAGAAATGATTGTGTTTCCTAGGCTAACATATTTTATATATAAAGACCACCAAACTGCTAGCAACAATGTTTTCTTCAAAATTAGCTTTGCCAATGCTTACTATAACTTTATAATAATGTTGCCCAATTAAAGGAATAAAGTGATTCTGAGACACGTTTGAAATCTAAATGTTGCTCAGCTGGTATCAAATTTTCACCTAAATTAAAAATTCCTAACTAGATTCCATCTTTCTTTTCACTGCAGTCTTATTCTTGCTATCTGAATGACACAAGATAATATGATTGATTCCTCTAAGTTGTTTTCAGCAAATCACAGTTTCATAGTTGCAGAGCATATAGGTCATCATTTTCGAAGAGATACACATCTAGTTAATAAGCACATGCCATACACTGCATTTACTATAATCATGCAATAAAATCAAAGTTAGTAAATTAAAATACAAATGTTGAAGTAACAGTAGCAAGACTAAGAATGGTGCTGTTCTTTTAGGCTCAGCTTCAAAATATATGCATTATCCAGCAATGTTTTAGTACTCTCACCAATCCAAGCCACCATTACCTTTTGATTATTTCAATTTCTTACTAATTTGTATTTTTGCTTCAATCTTTGCTATCTTCCAGTCTGTTAACATCAGAATGTTTCTTTTTCTTCCCCACTGCTAAATTTGACTGGCCTTAAAAAAACGTTTTTCTTAAAACATAGGTCAGGTGATGCCATGTCTCTGCTTAAAATCTTCCTATGGCTACCCATTTCTCCAAGAGTAAGTTTTAGCAATGAGCTAGAAGGCCCCACATAATCCCACTCCTATCATCTCTCTGACTTCATTTCTTTGTTTCCTCTGCTGAAGCCCCACTTGTTCCCAAAACATACAAGGTAAACTGGCTTTAGTCTTTATAATGCCTATACCCTCTGCCTGTAAACTACTTTCTCTAAATATCCATTAAGCTAACTCCTTACTTTCTTACCCCTTTCAAATTTTTGCTCTGTAAACTTTCAATTTATAATTGCCTCCCCCCAACTCCCAATCTTTCCTATTCTTGCTTTTGTTTTTTCACACCACTGGTCACTCTCTCACATAATATAAAATATACTTACTAATTGTGTTTGTTGATTGTAAAATGTCTCACCCATCATCTAAAATGTAAACTATGGAAGGACAACAACCTTTGTCTTTTTAGTTCACTGATACATTTCAAATACCTGGAACAATGTCTAGTGCACGGAGGCATTCATTAAATATTTGGCAAATTAGTAAATGAATGAACCAGCCTCAGAAAATTAGTTATTCTTGAGTAGAAGGGAAGAAGGCAAAAAAAAAGATAAGTGTGAGACTTTAACTGTAGCTATACTTATTCAAAGAGAGGTGGGGAGAGAGAGAGAGCGCACACAGAAATGGAGAGCACAGATAGGGTGAAATGTTAACATACATTCTTAGTGATACGTGCATATTAGGGGTCTGTTAATATGTCATTTGTACTTTCAATATGTTTATCTTTATAATTATGAGAATAGCATTAAAATCTACAATAAAGTCATGGACCCATGGGTAATAGGCATTCATCAGTGTGGATACAAAATTAATCTGTGGATTATATATTGAAGCACTTTGCAGATCAAAGGTGTGTTGTCAATGCGGCTGATGTTTAGAAACATTGAAAACATGTAGAAATATCTTTAAAAAGCCCTCAAAGTATCCGTGCTTCTTTCATCACTGTCACATTTTTCTTCCATCCCCCCTCATATAGTGTTTTCAGCTGCCCATTTGACAGTATCCATTCCTTCAAAAATACCACTTGAGTCTCAGAGGATGCAATGACTATTAATATAATTTTCTTGAAGGCAGGGACTGTGCCTCCCTCTTTTACATTATTCCATCCCCAGTGATATAAAATGTTCCCGATATATATACATATATATACACACATATATATATAAAGAATACATACATGTGTGAATAGATGAATAAGCTTCAGCAAAATGTCGTATCATCTCTTCCACAGAGGCAATGTTTTGGAGCTGTGATAGGTAGGCTTTGAGTATACAACCTTTCTGTAGGAAAAAGAAGACATATCCAAATGGTAGAATTTCAGACACTGTGACAGGAATTTCACACCACTCAGGGGATTGAAGAACCTTTCAGATGATCTCACATCACACCAATTAGGTGACTATTTTCATTTACTTACATGACTGGTTTTTCCAGCCAAAAGTAGGGGGACATAACTAATAGATGCCAAAACACCATGGATCATTCACAGACTGAAGGTTTGATTTTCACTGGGTCATTTTTTTCCCTCTTAATCTTAAAGTAGATTTCTCACCCCTGAAAAAGGTCAACTTAAGTGAATCTGGAATTGATGCATGGGTATATTATTTAAAGTAGAATTTACTATGTTAGTAAAATTCATTTCCATTAGTGGCATTTGGTGATAATATTCATCTATTCGAGAAGTGTTATAATGCTTAAAGTAGAGGGCAGTTTCAAACCCAGCTATTTTTTCTATGTATGATGACTCCAGGCTTTTTTGATCTTTTGCAGAAGTGACAGAAATGTCTTCTGGCCATAGAGAGGACACCACCTTGAGATTGGCAATCAATCTCCCTCTCCCTCTCCCTCTCCCTCTCTCCCTCCCTCTCTCCCTCTCCCTCTCCCTCTCCCTCTCCTTCTCCCTCTCTCCCTCTCCCTCTCCCTCTCTCCCTCTCTCCCTCTCCCTCTCCCCCTCTCCCTCTCCCTCTCTCCCTCTCTCCCTCTCTCCCTCTCTCCCTCTCTCCCTCTCTCCCTCTCTCTCTCTCTCTCTCTCTCTCTCTCTCTCTCACTCTCTCCCTCCCTCTCTCTCTCTCTCTCTCTCACTCTCACTCTCACTCTCAGACAGAATCTCGCTCTGTGGCCCGGGCTAGAGTGCCGTAGCGTCAGCCTAGCTCACAGCAACCT
>CAUYRT010104439.1:0-50893 GCA_963574885.1 Lepilemur ruficaudatus | reverse complement strand
TTATAGACCATAAAATTCACCCATTTAAAGTGCAAAGTTCAATGAGTTTTGGTAAATTTATACTAAATTTGGCAAATTTGGTGTTGTATAACCATTACCAAAATCCAGTTTAGAACCCTTCTGTCATGCCAGAAATCCCCTCGTCCCCATGGAATTGGCCCTCGCTCGTACCTGTAGCCCAGACAATCAGTGATCCACTTTCTCTCTCTGTAATTCAGCCTTTTATATGTCTGAATTCAACATGTGAAACATCAATGAGCTAATTCAATGTGTACTGTTTTGTGTCTGGCTTCATTTATTTAGCGTGATATTTTTGAGGTCCATGTTTGGCTGACATCAGTAGTTTGCTCCTTCGTATTGCTGAGCAGTCTTCCATGGTGTGGATATACTACGTCCTGTTTATTCATTCACTGGGTGATGGATATTTGGAAGTTTTCAGCATTCATCTAATTTTAAGTTTACTACTTTTATTCCCGATCCAAACTACATGTCCACAACAAGCCCCATTTCCCTTGCCGCTCCACCCCCAGCCCCGACATCCCACTGAGGAGACAGGAAGGCTCCTAATAAGGGTGTAGAGGACGCAGGAGGACAGCTGTCTCCACTCCCTGCTGGCCGGGGTGGCAGGTCCGTGAGAAGAGAGCAAAAGTGTTTTAAATTTGACGCGGGAGGTTGACTTTTGGGAAAGCAGAAAGTCTCCCAGGCCCGAAATTGGAGAGAAGGGGGCGTAAATTCTTGACTTCTGTCTCACTGGCTCATTTGTCTCCTACCTAGAATATGCAGAAGCGTCACTGCTGCCAACATGATGAACCCAATTTCTTTCCTTTCAATTATTTATCTCCCCACTGATTTCATTAATTAATGAAGCTTTTGGCAATCCACCAAATTTCATTCACCAGCTCTTCTCTTTGGTGTCTGCGGGGTCAGGTGAGCCCTCCACCGTCTCTGCCTCCCCAGCCTGCTCCGGGAAGGTTTGTCAGCCCCGCTCTGCCTGGCCATCGAAAGAAGCTAAGTTGGTAGCACTGGTGTCATTTCTGTCACATATTTGAGCCCTGAAATTTCATCCGAATTTAATCACAGTCTGCTACAGCAAGGATGGTCACCTGTCACACACGCTAGGGGGCGGTGCTGATAGGAACGCGTGGCGGTGGAGTATTTAATCTCAGGTGTTCAAAAGCAGCCTTACGTGAAGAGGGAAGTCTCTGCTCCACTGAGGATTGTCTCTGCATCTCATGCACAAAGCGTAATTCTTCTGGATGGGGCAGTAGCTGCTGCTGGCGCACATGCCCGCGGGTGGCTTCCCTGTGCTCTTTCAGGCTGCCTGGAAACCTCGCAGTGTTAGCCAGGTCTTAACATCCTTCGGGTCAAAGGTGAGGTCCAGTCCGGCTTTCATTTACAGCCTGGTCTCACAGACGGTCCCTGTGTGAACACCTCGCCCTGCGCCCTGGCTGAGGGTGGACTGCCTTCTCCCTGCAGGCTGGAGCTCTCCGGGTCCTCCGCTCTGCTCTGGGGACTCGCTCCTTTCCTTCTTCCGTGCCGTGACGTGTGGTCAGACTACTAGGTGAACTGAAAGCTGCTACGTGTATCTCGTCTTCTGTGGGGCCAGTGTTTTTTTCTTTGTTTCTTAAAGCAGCTTTATTAAGATATAATTTACCTAGTGTACAATTCACCCATTTAAAGTGCACAATTCAATGGCTTTTAGCATATTCACAGTCGTGCAGCCACCACCACTATCTACTTCTAGAACGTTTTCATCACCTCAAATAGAAACCCCCTACCCATTAGCTCACTGCCCAGCCCCAGGCAACCACCGGTCCACTTTCTGTCTCCGTGGATTGGCTACCCTGAGCCTTTCGTATAAATAGAATCATACAGTCTGTGGTCTTTTGTGACCAGTTTCTTTCACTTAACATAATGCTTTTGAGGTTCATCCATGTTGTCGCATGTGTCAGTAATTCATCGTTTTTCGTGGCTGAGTAATATTCCACTGTATGGCTATACCACGTTGTGTTTTATCCATGTATCAGTCGATGAACATTTGGGCTGTATCCACCTTTGGCTCTCATGAGTAACGCTGCTGTGAACACGAGCGTACAAGTTCTTGTGCGGACATATGTTTTCATCTCTCTTGAGTGGATACTTAGGAGTTGAGTTCCTGGGTCACCTGGCGACTCTAACATCTGAGGAACTACAGCCGAGTGGTTTTCATTCACTTCCCAAAATCTTGCCTGAGGCGAAAGAAGCAGGGATATTTTGTGCGTCAGACTTTTAAATCCAAGGTTCTTTGCTGTTCAGACCTGTGACAAGTTGTTATTATAGAATTAATGAAGGAGACCTTCAGGCATGAGATATCACGGGAATGAATGAAGTAACTGTCAGAAGGGCTGTTGGTCCGACCCATAATCCTGTGGTGGTGATTTTATGGGCCCATCCGGCCTTAGCGTGTGTCTGCTCTAGAAGGGCTGTGGAACATTTGCTGGCTCTGAACTGCCCTCGGAGTGGTAAGAGCCGTTTGCTGGGCGTGTTCTGCAGTTGGAGGCTTTTTCTTAACGTCGTTAGGGCACCGGCTCTTTTGAGCCCAGGCACTGTATTTCCAGAGCTCTCCATTCTTGCCAGGATTTGCTTTCTTAGAAACTAGGAAGTCCTGTGGAGAGAATTATCTGAAACCAAGATGCACTTGCTCTTAGTATTGAATCCATTTTTTGTTCTCTCATTTGAGTCGGTGTTTACTGATCTTTAAGAAATTAGTTACTGTTCGAGTTAAGCTTAGATCCAAGGATTAAAGGAGTAAGTCGTCTGTCTCCTTAGTAAACCTAAGGATTTGCTAAACCATGCTGCTTCCCCGGGGAAGGACCAAATGAAATGGTACCCTGAGGTTCTGTATGCATATGTCTTTCCTCTATTCCCCGATACTTAGTCACTTCTTACTGTGAACAGAGGAAAGACGGGGAAGTAAGGAACATAACCATGAAAAAAGATGACCAGGGCACAAAGTAGATGCTCCATAAATATTAACTGAAAGCGTTGTGTGTGTATATGTGTGTACACACATATAAATCACCTTACTTTTTTAGCATTTCTAATCATTCTATCATTCCCTCAGTGGTTATGTGAGTTAGGTTGATGGGAGTGACAGAAGAAAATGAGGCTCAGAGGAGGTAGGAACCTGAACAGGTTAGTGACCAAACAAAACAAGCCATAGAACTTCCCTAAACCTCCATTTCCTTAGCTGTAAAATGGGTACACTAATAAATCACAAAGCTTTTTCAATATCAAATGATATGTATTAACATATGTAATCTGAAAAAGTGCAGTGTAAAAGTTTGGGCTTTATTTATTTATTTATTTTAATTTAAAGATACTAGCCGAGTGGCAAATACTCTTGGTAGAACAATTAGAAAATACAGGTAAGCATAAAGAATAAAATGAATATTTCCAATTATCTCCCCCAAAACATCCACCTGGAGTGTTGTTTAGTCATTGAAAAGCAACTTGTTGTTGATAATATGTAGTAAAGTTGGAGGTGTGCATGCCAGGATGAGGCAGCAGTTCCAAATCTACCGTTCAACATTGTGTTGTCTGTAACAGTGAAGAAATTTGGAGATAACCTAAATGCCCATTAGTAGGGGACTAGATTAGTTTTCGGTGTAGTCTTTGGAAAGAATACTCTTTTTGCAACTAAAATGACTGAGACCAGATGTATAAAATTTTTAAAAAATGGTGTTAAATGTGGAAGGAAAATTACAAAAGGATTCAAACGTTATGAATTGTCTGTGAATACATACACATAAAAGAAGGAAAACATAGAAGGAAAAAACACAGTAATTTCAACCTGAAATTAAGGGGTGGCTTCAATATCTATAATATTTTTTTTTTTTAAATGAAGCAATCATGACTAGGTATCAGTGAGATAAAACACAGTGTATGTTTTGTATATTTAAAATATTTCAGACATTTTTAAAAAAGAAGATGATGACTTACCATCCAGGCTACTTTCTTCTTCTTTTTTTTTTTCTTTTTTATTTTTTTATTTCAGCATATTATGGGGGTACAAATGTTAAGGTTACGTACATTGCCCTTGCCCCCCTCCCCCCTCCAGTCAGAGCCTCAAGCCTGACCATCCCCCAGACGGTGCGCATCGCACTCATCATGGGGCTGCTTTCTTAGTGCGGAGACACACTCTCGTTTTTGTCTCATAAAGTTGGCTCCTACTGTATTTGTTTCTGTTGACTCTAGATATTGCAAACATCTTTTCTGTCACTAAATACGCTTCCTCGTAGTTGATTTTCCTGGTCCTCCTAAGTCATTCTGTTCCAACTTGATTATGTTCTCAGAGGAAGAATGTCTGAAAGAAAAATTCCTGGGGCGGCCCCTCTTTAAAGTTTTATAATGATTTCCTGTTTATTCATTTATAATATATTTGACAACTGAAGGCGCTCATACCCTCAAAGCAGAGGCAGAATTAAAATCTAGTCAAGACACACAGAATCCATTTGGTTTGTTAGGGAATTCCCCAAAGTTTGGGCATTCACAACACGAAACTTTTATTTATTTTTACCCAAAATAACTTAATCAAACAGATGTCTGGTGGGAAGGAGGATTCCCCCGTTCTCACTGCAAGAGCCCCGTGGCTGACTGCTCCCGTGGCTCCTCAGTTTCCCGTGTCCTGGGCCGTGGGTGCTCCAGAGGAAAGTGGTCCAGGGGCGTCTCTCAGATGTGCCCCGCTGGCACACTGCTGCAGGCATTCCTGTCCCTGGAGTGTTGAAGGGCTTACGTGCCCTCATCTCTAACAAGTGATGTGCCCATTTAAGAAATCTAAACTGCTTTTTTTTTCTCCCAAAAAAACCACCCTATTGGTAGATTTGTAGACTACTGGAGCCAGCAATGCCCTTATGAGTATCCAGGGCACTTCTCCCATCTTGAGTGGGAAAAGTAAGGCCTGGAAAGGGAAGTGGCCTTGGCATCCCCTGGTGACCCTTGATCCCACCTGAGAACATGTTGAGCAGCTCACAGAAGTCCTAAGGCCCAGCTGCTCGAGGGCCTGTGGGTCTTTAGCCAGTGCCCAGACAGCTGATCTCTAATGCAGGGTCACATTCTGCCGCCTCTGGGAGAGGAACTAGCCGTCAGGTGGCAGGGCCAGGAGCACAGGGCAAAGGGGGACAGCACCCTTGGAGCTGGGGTGCTGGAGTTGAGCGCGGCCCTTCCTCTGTCCCGGACTGCATGAGTGAGGCACTCGCTGTCAGCTTTCTCATCTGTAAAATGGGCAGTTGAAATATTAGCCCTTGCAGTTCATTTCACCTCTGTTTGTTGATATTTAACATATGAAATTGCAGTATGAATTCATGGGGTAGGGAAGGGTCTTTCAGTAACTGCCTTGGATACAGCTGTTTAACTATTATTTTGAAATAAATCCCTTTAGATCCTCTCAGAGCACTGTAACCAAAAATAAATGTCCAATCAAACAGCTAGAAGTAAAATTAACTGTAGAAAAAGACCTTACGTCATAATAATTTAAAGCTCCAATAAGCTAAAAATAAAAGCAAACAAACTGGAAAAATCGGTCACTCTAAGTGGAATAGATGAGATGTCGCTCTATTTAATATACCAAGAGCTCATGCAAATCAATATGTGAAAGGTAAATAAGCAATAAATAAAACAGAAAAGTCACAAAGGAAAAAGGAAGAGTTAAATAAAGGTTGAAAACATGCAGCTTCATGGCCCTTCAAAAATGCAATTTAAAACAAATGAGATACAACTTTTAGTGTATGAAGAGCTAGTTTCATTTTTTTTTTTTAATAAGAATTCTCATTGCTGACATACATGTAGTGAAATGGGTATTTGTGTATATTGCTGTTAAGAATGTAAGTAGCTACAAACATTTTAAAAAGCAATTAAGCAATAGTCACCAGATACCTTAAAATGTTTGTTTCTGGGACCCAGAAATCCTGTTTCTGGAAATTTATTATAAAGCACCCCAAATTCAGAAAAACCAAAAACAAAAACACAAAAAAAACTTTATGCCCAGAATTGTTAATCAATGAATCATTTATTCTTAAAAAACAGAAAGAAAGCTAATATACAATAACAAGTCAGTAAGATAATGATTATGATATATCCAGTATGACTACTAGAAGAATATTTATATTCTAATATGGAAATTGAGTATGAGCTCACTTTAAAGGTTAAAAAAAGGGCATATAAAATTGATTTAACATAAAATCTCAATTACTGTATACTTAAAATAAGCCTCTGCAATGGTTTTATCTAGCAACGGAGAAAACAAGCTTTGCGTATTCACCAAAGAATAGAAGAAAATAAATCAAAATACTGTCAGTGGCTGTTCCACATTTTAGAACTTTACAAACTTTTAATAATGAAATACTGTTATATTAAGGGGAAATTACCTTTCAAAAAATTCCTAGCTTTGAGTAAGTGGCTTACACAGTGAGTGTACTTTAACAGATTTATATTTTGATAGAAGATTCCTTGTTTTTAAAAAAAAGTCAACTCTGTGTTCTTCAACCAATATCTGAGTTCCCCTACAGGGGTTTAAATAGACAATTTGCTTTTATTTTAGCTGTTTTCATTCGCGTCAGTTCAATACAGCAGTCCCCAGCCTTTTTGCACCAGGGACCAGTTTCATGGAAGACAGTTCTTCCACGAATGGGGGTGGGGGGCAGGCGGGCTCAGGTGGGGAGGGAGCGGCTGTAGGAGAACCTTCACTAGCCCCCTCCCCTCCGGGGGTCGGGACCGCAGGTTTAAGATATGGATGGCCTCACGCGGCTTCAGTGTTGGTAGGAAGAAAACCGTGTGCTGCTTCCAGGGTGAGACGGTTTAGAGAGCAATCGTGGGGTTTATCCGCGTGGATTTCCCAGGCAGGATAGATTGGTGGGTCGTCTGCCCCGTGCTTAACATAATGGGAGAAACCTGGGATCTGTCAGTTCATGCTATTACTTTCGCAACGTTTTTGACAACTCAGAGTCACCAGTGTGCGGATTAAATTAGGTCATGCAGAGATTCGGATGGAATCAGCGTTTATCAAGCATCTGTGTATTCCGTAAGAGGCGGAGCGGGTGGGAGTCCCCCCAGAGCCGGGATGTATCACTCAGGAAGCACTTTCGTTCATTGGGCATGGTGCTCACCACGTAACTCTTGGAGAGGGGCTCGGTAGGGATCCCCCGTGCACGTGCTCAGTCTAGTGCAGTGTCACGTATAAAGCTGTACCTTAAAGAGGGACCAGTGAATTTTTAACTGAATGAATGAATGGGTATCTCCATGGTCAGACGGCCTAATGAGTGAATAACCTTACCAATGCATGAATGAACGTACGCATGAATTACAGAACCCTGTCCTGGGTTCTACTTAGAAATTGGAAGGAACCTCACCGCTTCCCCGAGCATCTTTTGCTCCAGAGCTTGATGGCCAAAGACAGACGAGAAAGGGAGAGCGGCGGCCGCGCTGCGGTTCGATCACTGCTCTTCTTAATGAAACTCTTCGAGGAACAGCCAGTCCGTAATGATCCCCAGAGCACTGTCCCCATGTGAGTACTTCAGTATTCCTGTGGCCATGTTTCAGAGCTATCTAGAAACAAGGAGACTGTAAGTCAAACTTATTTTGGGCTCTCACAGCCAGCAATTCTGTCTTCAATAAATGATTCATGTCAGAGAAGCGTTTAAGTGCATTTGTTTTCTAGTAAGTCTCTCTTAGGTCCATTATGCATGAATCAAGTTGGGGAAATTGCCTGGGCTCACTCGGCATCCTTTATGAAAATCAAAGAAATGAAAGATTTAAAATCTGGCTGTATCGATCTTCCACCTTCCCCACACCTTTTACCAGAAAATAGGGTTGGCAGCGACAGCACCTCTAAGAACTCGGGGGTCAAGGACACTTCACAGAGAGCGAGGAGGACAGGGAGGGACGCCCCAGAGAGGAAAGAGCCTAGTTATTGGTGTCTGAGACACGGAAGGAAAAGAATGGCCACTTGCTGATTTCCCCCAAAGTTAGTGCCTCTGAGCCATGGCTCGCTAGATCACCCCATTTGAGCGTGACGGAGCCAGCAGAGTGCTTCCCGCAAGCTCTGCTCCTGACAGGCCCGCGGTGTTTAATGCCATGTTAGTTTCCACGAGGCAGAAGCGCGGTGGTTGAGGGCATGTGGACGAGCGGCCCCCCTCCAGTTTCCTAAGCATCTGCTCTGCAGACCCCTCGCCTCTCTGAGATCTCCCACCACCCTCATGGGGTCGGTGTCATTATTCCCCATTGGCAGGTGAGGAAGCTGAGCTCTCTAGAGGCAAAGTGACCAAGCTGATGAGGACACACAACAGTCACCTCTGAGCCTTTGACTTTAAATACTGGATCCCTCCTCTTCACGTGTTTACTCAACCGCTAGAGCAGTCGCAATTTCTAGGTTCCAAGAAGGTTTCTGGCCCAGTCGGCACAGGCCAGTGCAAAATAAGTTCCCAATCAATTCCATGCCTCCCAGCATGTGTTTGCACAAAGTTTTGTAGACGAGCTTCTCATGCCCATGAGGTTTTGTTATGTGGCCTTTAAGCTCGGGTTACTATCACTCCACATCTTCATGCCCTCATGGGATAGCCCATCTCTGGCACTGGGAACCCCCCGGGTCTCGGGGTTTGGCCCGTTTGTCTGTGGCTAGTGATCTCTGCTGGTTAGGAGTTTTGCTCCTGTGGCCAAAGACAGTGTTTCATCCTGTGCAAAATGGGGCAGTTGACCCAGACGGACTAGGGGGGCTGGGCCAGAAGGGAGGGAGAGATTTGTGCAACCTTACCAGCTTTCCTGGACAGGCGATGCCAGAGAACAGGTTTGGCCATCTCTGCCTGGCGGTTCGGGAGTATTATCCCACTGTTTCCTGGCCCATCTGTTCACAGCATCAAAATGTGAGGTGGTTTGGCTGTATTGGAGCCAGCTTACAGGTTATCGAGCTTCAAAATGCTGGAGAGATTATGGTTCCAACCCTTTCCTCAATGGGCATTAAAAATGAGAGTGCTAAATAATAAAATATGGTTAAGGAAATTGCCAAAGCTTTTAGTTTTACCATAAGTCTTAATTTTCAAGACTTTTTATTATTTGTTTTTGTTTTATTTTGAAATACTGAAGCTCAGATTTTATAAAAAAAATCTTTTTGGGTACCATGATTTGCTGGTGACCTAAGAACACACCTGTCTGTGCTGGTCAGGCAGCCCGGCCTCACCCCTGCCCAGAGCCTTCCTGCTTCCTCGCAAGTGGCACACTCTGTCATCTACCCATTCTTTGTATATTCCGTGTTTGTCAGGATTGCATCCTCCGCTCCTTGTTGCGAGGTGCTTTGAGATCAGGAGAATACAGGTGCATTCAAAGAGCGCCACAGTGGTGATGGTCTCGGTCTCATCAGTACCCGTCTGTATTTGTCTTCCACAAGGTAGAAACAAGGCCCATGTTGTATACGCAACTCGTTTCTTCAATGAGATGTGTGTAGAGAATTAGAAGTTATTACCCATTATTATGAAGAAAGCCTCAAAAACCAGTGACTTTGAACTAGCTTCCTTTGGGATGGGAATGAGGACATAATCATTTCACCAAAACTTGCAAGTGGGCTTTGAGGGTCCTACGCGTCCCTTCAGCTCGGGGTCATCCTAGTAAGGAAAGCTGGGGCGCAGATGCTCTCGGGGGCCGTGGAGGAGCTGTGTCGGGAGGAGACAGGCCCCCAGGCAGCCCAGGAGTGGGGCAGGGACTGGGATTGAGGGTCCTTCGCATGGCTGGCGTGCTGGGTGCTTTCTGGGTATTTGTGCGTTCAATTGTCATAACGCTCCTGGGAGGCAGGGGTTATGATCTCCGTTAACAGACGCGGAAACTGAGGCTCAGAGACAGATGTTAAGCTACATGCCACAGATGGCGCAGTTAGGACGCAGGGCCTCTCCACGCTGGCTTTGGCCATGCTGCTTTGTCTCCCACGCCGGCTGTGGATCCTGACCACGTCACCATGGTGACGGTGGGAGTAGAGTCAGAGGTGGTTTATATACCGAATACTCTCTTTTCATTTGTGGTGGCAAACACCTCAGTCCTGATCCTGTTGGCCCAGAGCTGGGTCTCAGGCTATCCCCCTTCGACGTATGGGGGGTGGGCTGCCCCTCAGACACCTCGGCCCCCATGTGTTTTCAGGTCCGTTACAGAACAGGTGGCCACGGCCACATGACAACTGAGATGATGATGATGATGATGATGAAGATCACAACAATAATTTCCGTTCACTGCGTACATCCTGCTTTCCTTCCACATGTGAGAAGTTTTCATTATTAGTTGGAATATACTCATTTAAGTAGAAATGTGGACGTTTCCCCATTCGGAAGATTCATTTTTCTCATTGCATTCTAGTTTTGGGTTTCATGATATTGGATTTTTCATCAGGACTTGATAGGACTTGACTTTCGTCAGGACGTGATTTTTTTGGAAACTTCCATAGGTTGGACGTAGTTTTAAAATATTCCTTCCACTGAGTATCTTTTAAATGAGCTCACACAATCTTGGTTGTGGGAAATGCATCCAGCCAGCTGGCGCCGTAGACTGTGCACCAACACTGAGCTCAGCGTCCTTCAGCCCCAGTGACCCTGGGGAGAGCTGGGTCGGGGTTCGGAGGTGGCGGGCCTTCTGTCTGGAGGGAGGCTGGCCGAGGGCAGCAGCTTAAAAACTCAAGATCACCCCAGCTGTGAGAAATGGGACCATGAACTGAATGAAACGTGGAAAGGTCCCATGAAGGCTGGAGTTCTCGGGGAAGTCCAGCTGTCTTGGCCACATTGTCTCATGGGCGCCATTAACCGTGGTCCAGGCCCGGCCCCCACCTTTACTCTCTATTTGTCCGAGCATGTAACCTCGTCTAGTTAAACCTCAGTTTCCCCATCTGTGATATGAGGATGACAGTACCTTCCGTGGTGGGTTTTTGTGACAATGAGATGAGGTATGCCAAACATTTATCATATTGATCCTGCTGCCCCGGTTACTGTTCAGAAAACCTGTGATGTTTACCTGTAAATATTTCCATCCCACAGAAGTTAAAGCTACAGAAGGCCTTGGAGAATACCTAATTTCATGTCCTTCCATCTTTATTTCTTCTGATAGAAAAAGTTACCGAGGTTATCCATCTGTGTTTTTGCCTCTGCGTCTTGGTTTCCTTGAATTAGATATAAGAGCTCTTTAGAATTTGTTTTTCTCTCAGAAGCTACTCAGAGCTATTAACTATGAACTTAGATGCATCAGTTTTCTGTAGACCTAAATTTTTATCATTGTACAGTTGGACTTAGGAGAGGGACTAAGGGTTATTTGTTAGAGGACATAATGAAAAGTTGAGTATGATGTATGGCTTCTTCAGCATTCGGTTGGTTTTAATGGACACCATGTACTGTGCAGGGACCTTGGACAAAGGACTGTTCTATGAAATTTTAAAATAAGCTAATTTTATATAGGCTTCTGTCAAACCATTAGACAATGATGATTTTTTAATTGAGGGATATTTTAGTTAGAGATGGTCCCGAAGACAGTTAAATTTGGTCTAGAGTACTTTCTCTCCTGTTTTGTTTTGGGCCTTAGGCCAACCTAACTCCAAGGAATCCACCAACTGAACTCAGCCTTGTTTGTCAGGACTAAGGTAAGCAGCTTCCTCAGAGTTCCGCAGGTCAGCTGCTGCCCTTGGGGGACTCTGGCTAAGTTCACTCCACCTAAAGTAGAGCCAGCAATGGGAATGTTCTACACCTAGGATAGCCCCGGCCTTTTCCCTGGGGGAAGGGCACCGTTGTCCCCAGGGCATCCTCTGCCCTGCAGACCAAAGATAGTGGTCCGGGGACAGAATTCGCCAGCTTTCCCCACGTTCGCTGTGCTGCTGTCTCTGCCAGTCCCTGAAGTTTGTCTTTTATTCCTCTGGGTAACTGGACCCGCTTGAGAACCTTCTCAGTAGATGGGAGTTGGGGGACAGAGGTCCTGGGTTCCTTAATCACTACTGAGGAAGAATGCACTGGAATGAAAGAAAAAGCCTGCTTGGGAGTGCGTCAGGTGTTCAGTTTGGAAGGGATCTCAGAGCTCGCCAAGGCAATGTCTTCCTGAAGATGAAGATGCTGAAGCTGTAGCCGTGGGCTTGGCCCCGGCTTCAGGTGGACTGAGGTGCATACGTGTGTGTGCGGTGTGTGTGTCTGTGTGTATCTCTGTGTGTACAAAGACAAAGGCTCTTACTGTTTTCTTCCAGTTTTTTTCTATATTTGATTTTAGAGTTGCAGTTATTCTTCCTATATAATTTTGTACCCTTTGTCACTTAACATCATAATGAAAATTTATCCATTTTACTGCAGACCTGTTATAGTGATGCTTCATTCCATTGGATGGGTCTCTCATAATTCAGTTTTTTTACCCTCATGTCAGAAATGTAAGTTTCTCTAATTTTTGGTGCATATAAATAGTAGTTGTTGAATATCTTTATATATGGAGAATTTCCTAAAAGCTAATTTTGCCATTAAGATAGATTATCTGGAGTTGGTTTATAGATAGGCGGAGCGAGGGTGTTGGAGGTCCTGCTGTGTGTGTCAGACTGCTCGATGGGAAGACCGAGGGGGTTCAGATTCACACTCACACGCGGCGGTGAGTCCCATTGTTGTCTCATCTCCATAGAGTGCGGTGTTATTAAAAAAAACTAATTTGGAATGTAAAAAACAGTATAAAAGAATTTGCATTTCTTTGATCTCTTTTTGTATGTTTTGTGAGCTGTCCTGGATTTTGAGGTCAAAAGAGCCTCAATAAGGTGTTGTTTAAATTTTCATGATGATGCTAAATTGGGCATGAGTCTTACTTCAGCAGTTCTTCCTGGATTGATGTGTTTGGAAGAAGGAGATTTGCTTCTTCTATAGCCGTGACCTGGTTGAGTGCTGTAGTATGAGTGTGTGTGTGTGTGTGTGTGTGCATGTGTGTGTATCTTTCAAAACACGCTAGTGACAGAGCCAATGCCATTCAGGTTCAACCTCTCTTCCTGAGTGCTTATTCCTGAAGTTCATGCTTATTTAATAGTTTCAGAATATTGAATAAGGCAGAATATGCAAGTCTTAACTAGGGTTCTCTTACTTGTTGCCTAATGTGATGGCTTGAGCCGACAGCTCTGCGTGCGTATTTAGAGAAGAATGTGGTTTGAGTCCTCTCCTGGGTAGACTCTGAGCTTGCTTTTATTTGCTTATGTTTCCACCAACATAGGCTGGGCAGCATATGGTGCCATCTGCTTTCCACACACATAACTCACTGCAAAAGCCCCGCGGACCAGCGGCCCTGCCGCTGTGTGTGCCTGGCTCTCCGTGTCAGGGGAACTTCACGTTACAAACGCTGACTCGAGCAGGCCACTGCCGGAGAGCCCGGCTGCTTGCACCTTAGCGCCTTCTCAGGTCCTCTTCCTCATGCGCGGGCTTCGGAAAGGTTATCGCAGAGCTGGGAAGGTAAAGCATGCGTGGGTTCTTGCAGATGTATCGTTTTCCATTTCTGAGTCACTAGCAGAAAAGTCTGGGTTAGAATGAAAACATACTGGGGGGGGATACTTTAATATGCTTGAAAATAAATTAAAGAAAATGTCAGGATCTAGGTGTGTAGTAAGAAGGAAAACTGAGCTGATTTATGTCTCGTTGGCTTTTCTAGAAATGCCAACGTAATATATCTTAGCGGCTCCCTCTTTGCCTTCTTAGTTTCTTGCAAATGATAGAAAACTCCTTCCAATTCTTGGGTGCCTCCTGTCCCAGGCATCGGGTTAAGCTTTCCAAATGCATTATTGTACTTGATCCCACAACCACCTCGTGCTGTTGGTATTGTTCTGATTTCACAGAGGAGGAAACTGAGGGCCCAATTAAGCAGCTTCCACAGCTGTAACGTGGCAGAGCTTGGATTTGTGGCCAGAACTGCCCGACCCTCACCGTCAGCACCCTAACACCTGTGCTGCGTCGCCCACGCAGACGACAGTGCGTGGACCCCAGGTGGCCTGGGGCTGCCATCACATTTCACAGCTTCTCCTGTCTTGCTGGCTGGGTTGTCACCTTGCTGCTCTCTTTAATAGGATGTGCCAGCCCTTAGCCCTTTGTCATCACATTAGCAAGCTGCAGCACGCTTCTTCCTCCCTCGGAGACCTGCAGGCGCCTGGCCCGCACTGCGCATGCCCATGGCCGACCACACCTAACCTCTAGGGGGCCGAGAAATTCACTCCATCCAGGGCTGTGCCCAAAGGGGGCAGCGCTCATTCTCATCTCAGAAAAGGATGATAAAGCATAGAGAAGAAAAAAGGAATCAGCCCTATTCCTTCCTCCGGAATTTAGCCATTATTAATAGGTGGTTATGGACATAGAAATGGATGTAGATGTGAGTGATATATATGCACACATTATTATTTTACAGTGCAGATTTGTAATCATGCTTCTTTGTGAACTTGTTTTACTCAGTGTATTCTAATATTCTCTGAAGGTCCACACTAGCTGACTTAACCCGTTCGTTACACTGTCGGCTCATAGTTACCGTCCCCCGTGTGTGCAACCCAGCGTTGCCCGTATCCTCATATGTATTATTTTTTACACCCAAATGGTGCTGAAGGAGGCTCCCGCTGGCGTCCGGTAACCCCCCACCTCAACATTAATGACGGCTACCTGCTCTCCAAACAGCTGTTAGACCCCTAGCCAACAGTTTTTCAATATGCCCTCAAGGGTGGCCAGAGACTTTGTCAAATGATTAGTTAACTTCAAAATCTACTAAACCATCAGTAGATTGAGAAATAAAGATAATTCGGAGTAAATTCTCCTGCACCGTTTGTGATTCCTAGTGACAGTTGCTTTTCGTCCATGTTCAGAATGCTGGTTCAATGTATATTAAATCCATAGGTGGTCAGACTCTACCTACTGGAAAATTCAGATAATGTATCCAAATTAGATTTCCTGGCATGCATTTTCCCTATTTTCTGTGATTTCTCTTAAAAACGTCTTCCTGTTTCCACGCTCCCTTCTGTATGTTGCCTCAGCTTGCAGGGAGTGGTTTCTGTGGTGAGAATCCACCCGCCGCCTTCCCGCCACAGCTAGTGTGCACTGTCAGCCCTAATCTAGTCGCTCTATCTGCCCCTCAGAGATGACAGTGGGGGTCTCTGCAGCCAGATTTTACTGCATGAGCCCGTTGGAAGAGAGTGCCCAGGAGGGTTTGGCATCCTGCACTTGGCATCCCCAGGGTCAGTTCTCCAGGGCATGTGGGTGAGCTTCAGGAAAAGGCCCCCCCGGCTCGCAGCCCACTGCTGTGTCACTCGCTGAGTGCCAAAGCCCAGCAAAATCAACACCATTTTTGGATTTTTGAGCACATGAGTTCATCATTGTTGCCCTGTTGATAAGAAATATCTTTATTCAGAGAAATATGACATGGAAACAGCTTCATAGTTACTCGTTGATTTAGAAACTCCTTAAGTTGCTTCTCTGACATTCTCAGAAACAGCATAAAATTCTGGGTCTTATCCTTGCCTCATATAATAAACTATTAAAGAGGGTTTGCTGGAAAGATTCTTTCCATAACATTCTAGGTACTTACAAAGTTGAATGGGAAATAGGCAAAGTATTTAAAAATGTTTTCTCTCTAGCTATTTTCATCACTGGTCAGATATTTATACCATCTTTCCCACAGTATGACACAAAACTGGGTACTTGCCACATTAGAAGAGAAAGCTCTCCTTTATTCAAGATGGGAAGGATGGTCCTCCAAACCTCTACCTGGAATAAACTTAGGACATAATCACATTTGTCTACTAGACACCCTCCTGTATAATCTCACCTTGTCTCTCTTTTAATCATCAGCCCTAGAACTTAAGTCAGTTAAATTATTGAACAACTCAGAGCGCTTCTCTGCCTGTTCTTCAGGCGATTCCTTGGCTGTTCTTGTTTTTGCTTTTGCATAATGAGTTTGAGAATCAGCTTAAGTTTCACAAGATCAAAAAACAATTACTACCCTTTTTGGAGACAGACAAACTGAGATTCAGAAAAGGTAATTTGCCCAGAGATACACAACCAGCAAGAGACAGAGCTTCAAAGTCAGGTAGCTGAACTCCCAAGCTCAGCACAAACACAGCACTGGTCTAGCAAAGGAGCCTTGAGGACATGTGTGGGGATTAACAACCCAAGACCCCCAAACAAACCGAGGCTTGTCTGCCTGATACCTCCTAAGACTAGTCTGTCTGCGAATCCCTCTTAAGTATTACCGATACGGTGTTAGACCCTGATGTGTGCAGAACTAGTGAGGGTTTTACCTGAGGGCATAGTGGTCCTTGAAAGTTTACAAGGAAAAAAAAAAAATCTTAATTTTTTTTCTGTAACGCCCTAATACTGCACTAGAGACTGAGGAAGGCAGCATTTAATCCCTTGCATCTCCCGTGATAGTTGACTATGTTTTCTTAGTTTAAATCAGCAAAGCAAAGAATTTGTCAACTATTTTATAAATGCTAGACCCCAGAAACCTAGTGAAGAATCCAATTTTGTCTGGCCACAATGTCTTGAAGCTATGAGTGGCTAGTTCAGGGACAGTGAATAAACTTGCATGAATATTCAGCATCAAACCAAAACTGCTGCCGAGCTGTAAACCAGTGCAACTCACTCCTTTTTGTGTGGGTCCTAGAGTCCCGTGTGTGGAGAGCGAGCTGCCGGCTTAATGCCTGTTCTTACAGGGAGACTGGGAGCGCTGAAGCTGAGTAAGGCGTTTTATGACCTGGAAGTGCCGTGTGGGGAAGGCCAGAGATGTGGTGATTCAGACCTGCAGAGCCTGGATGGATGCCAGAGAGTGGAGCTGCTAGGACCTGAAGAATGGGGTGTCTCAGCTACACTCAGCTCATTTCAGAGAAATCAGGCCAAGGGGTCTCACTTGTCTCCTATCAGAAATGTGTAGGAATCTCACAGACATGCAGCTGCCTTCCAGATGCTCCAGGGGGATCCCGCCTCCCTCTGACTGTCCTTATTCCTGAAACCACCCTCAGAACCACCTGGAGAACCCAGGAGCGAGTTTCATTTCACCTCTCTCAGCATAATTTGTGGTCGTGAACTTCACTAGAGGCTGCGCTGTCTATTGCCCTTGGGGTGATTTCGGGGCTGCCGTGCCAATAGGAGTTCTGAGTGCGGGAGAACCCCTCCCCATACTCAGGGGCAGAACAGCCCAGACGGGAAGGAGAAAGAGCCTGGAGTTCAGACTGGGCCCCAAGGTCAGGCATCCACTGTGGTAGCCTTAGGCAAGTCAGCCAACCTAGCAGTTGCGTCAGTTTCTTATTCTGAAAAGTGGGATAATAATACTCATCCCCTGGGATTCATCAGAGCCTTAAAATGAGATAATATATCTGAAACTATCACAGATGCTCCTTGGTTTATGATGGAGTTACATCCTGATAAACCCACTATAAACTGAAAATATTGTAAGTGGAAAATGCATTTAATACACTCAACCAACCTACCGAAGCTTAGCTTAGCCTAACTGAGATGTGCTCAGAACACCTACGTTAGCCTCCAGTTGGGCAAAATCGTCTAACACAAAGCCTATTGCGTAATGAAGTGCTGAATATCTCATGCAATTTACTGAATACCGAAAGTGAAAAACAGGGTGGTTGTGTGCGTACGCGGAGCTTCTGCCACGTTCACGTCGCTTTTGCACCCTCGTAAAGTTGAAAATCGTAAGTTGAACCGTTTTAAGTCGGGGAATGTCTACACACAGGTCGTTCTTTCTTGCTGGTGTTATTGACAAGGAGTGTAACGAATCTAGGATCCCCCAGCCCTTACGGTCGGAGGTTTGTCCTGCAGCGTTAGTTCTTCCTGGGGTGTTCGAGGGGCTCTTCTGCTGCGGGGGAAGCCGGTGCGCCGCTCTTCAGCTTGCTTTGCCATCAGAGTGTTTGAGACTCCTGCTTTCACCTCTTTTCACAAAGAAAATCATTTATTTCCCGAGCCATAAAGTCATTCCATTATTCCGTTTTGGCTCTGGAGACGGATATAGGACTGTGAGTGCTGTTGCTCTGTGTGTGTGGAGTTTCCTTCTGATGTCAGAAGCGTGGGGGTGGCGGGCCAGAGAGCAGTGGGGGTCGTTCTCTTACCTTCATAGTTAACGTGTGTGTTTACTGATACCCTCGAAGTGCAGCCCTTGTCTACCTTCGTTAAATCATCCTACAAATATTTTTTAAAAATTAAGCTCCCACCATGTGCAATGATGCTTCCAAGGTGCTAGGGAGACGACGATCTTCAAGGTAATCGTCCTGGAGAGGCTGGCAGAGTAGTGGGGGAAAGTGAAGAAGTCAACAAGCAGGAGCAGAGCGTGGTAAATGTCATACTAGTGCGGGGGGCCTGGGGACTGGAGCCCACCCCAGATGTGTCCCCGCCCTTCTCGCCCAGGGCAGGCTGGAGTTCAGGGCAGTCCTGTTGGAAGCGAGGGGTAAGCTGGGGTCTGAAGGAGGAGAGCAAGTGGAGGGAGATGAGACGGGACTCGGGCCATGGTGGCCGCAGGAGGGAAGGCCTTGTCCTGTGAGTCCAGCCACAAGGGTGGGGCCATGGCTCCCGGCTGACTCAGCCGAGGCTCAGCGGGGAGGCTGTAGAACCCTGGCTGAGCGTGTCACCTTCCAGGCCTCAACTTCCTCATCTGTCATAAAAGTCCCGACCTTTGAGGGTGTTGGGAGAATTAAAGGAAGGATTATTTGTGAAGGGCTTGGACTGTGCCCAACAGGAAGTGAGCACTATATCAATGTTTGCTAAACAAAAATAAATCAACCAGTGTACAATGAGCTTGACCTCAAGTGTATGTTTGGCTTTGAAGAACATGTTTCTCTCGACTATAAAAGCGCATCATATTTTTGCTAATGTTTAATATTCGTTTGTGTTTTAGACGCTTTCCTGAGTACTGGATCTTTCTTCCTTCTGGAAATATTCTACTGCGGGTATTTATTTATTTTTGAATAAAGGCAACCGCACATCATGGACCTCGTGGGATTGCTGAAGTCTCAGTTCCTGTGCCACCTGGTCTTCTGCTACGTGTTTATCGCCTCGGGGCTAATCATCAACACCATCCAGCTCTTCACGCTCCTGCTCTGGCCCATCAACAAGCAGCTCTTCAGGAAGATCAACTGCAGACTGTCCTACTGCATCTCCAGCCGTAAGATACTTACAATTCCGTATTTTCGTCTTCACTGGGGATGTGGGTGTCAGAGTTACGGCTCCTGATATGGGTTCCCGTGGCTTGCGTTGTACGTGAAGCTGTTTTTTGTTTTCATTTGTTTTATGTTTGAAATGGCTATTTTTGTCTTTATTCCTCAAAAATTATTTTTCGAACGAGTAATGCCAATAGCACAAAACCCAGCGGGCACAGAGGGTACACTGTAAAAAGTTAACTTGCATTCTGTCGCTGCTTCTCTAGATTTCCTCCTCAGAAGCGATCTGTGTTAATGATTTCTTATTATCCTTATGGAAATAGTATATATATGTGGCTCCTATGCGTGTACATGTATGTGTGTGAATCTCTGTATGTACACATACATGATACATGTATTTTTCTAAAAAACGAAATGGCAATATACTATATTTTTCTCTTCCTTGTTTTTTTCCTTCAATTTTTTATTTTGAGATAATTGTAGATTTACGTGCAGTTGTAAAAAATAAAGAGAAATCCCATATTCTCTTCAGCAAGTTTCCCCATGGTAGCATCTCACATAGCTGGAGTACAGTATTCCAACCCGAAAATTTACATTGGTACAATCCACCAACCTACTCAGATCTCTGTTCTTCTGTGCACTTGTGTGTGTGTGTGTGTGTGTGTGTGTGTGTGTGTTTGATTATACTAGGCCATTTTAAGCATGAGTAATACAACTGGCCTGAGTTTCAACAATTAAAAAAGATGAAATGTGTCTCTTCCTGCCTTTCTTCTCCTCAATCTTCCCACCCCCATTTCCAACAGACTGTCCTATCACTTCTAAACCAAGAGAAGAATAACTGTAGTCGTTATTCTTAGAGTGACATCCCAGAGTGACAGAGCGGTTCCTGCATGTCCAGGTACCCATTGCTATAAAAACAGCCCAGGCAGAGGCGCCTGTTTCTCAGCCACCATTGGATCAAGGGTTATTTTCAAATAGATGGTGCCTCAAACCACAGGAAAAAAAAAAAAAAACAAAGATGAAATTGGTGTATTCTGATGTTTTAGGGATGTGTTTTGTTGCTGCTGATGATTAACCTTTAGCCTGTACCTACTCTCAAAAGTAGAGCACACAGTGTATCATTAGCAATCATATATATGGGTATGAATAGATTTCAAAATATGAGCTCTTTCAAATTAAGTACTTAAAAAAATCTCAGCTACCTTAGATTACGCCAAGAATACAAGATGATTAATTATTTTTATTTATTTATTTTTTTGAGACAGAGTCTCGCTCTGTCACCTGGGCCAAAGTGCTGCGGCATCAGCCTAGCTCACAGCAACCTCAAACTCCTAGGCTCAAATGATTCTCCTGCCTCAGCCTCCCAAGTAGCTGGGACTACAGGTGTGTGCCACCACGCCCAGCTAATTTTTCTATTTTTAGTAGAGATGGGATCTTGCTCTTGCTCAGGCTGGTCTTGAACTCCAGACCTCAAGGGATCCTCCTGCCTTGGCCTCCCAGAGTGCTAAGATTACAGGCGTGAGCCACCACGCCTGGCCCCAAATTATTAATATATTTTTGATGCCCTTTAAATAAAGCAATCAAATTTGAATGTCAGTCAAAATACAAGCTGTGTACAGTTATCCAAATGGGTTACTGCTGATCCAATTAGTTCTTATTTGTTAAACTTCAGAATACTAACTCATTGGGGAAAAATGGCATTGTTATTCATGATTTCTCCCACCAACTCAGAAGTTGCAAATATGTCTGATATGGTTTCTTACAGGCTTGAGTGCAAGGCCTATTGTATCTTGTATTGGAACACTTTTCATAAATGTCTTGAAAATTTTCATATGAAGCTGAGTTATAACTGTAAAAAAGTATCTTCAATCCACCTGTCTGTGGCCTGTTGGGTAAGCCACCAGTGCAGTCCAGTACTGTGTGAGGTACTTTTCCTTGTCATGTGCTTTAACATTCGTAGCCTCTTCAGGGGTAGAGAGAAAGGAAAAACGGGTTGGAGCAGGGCAGAGACAGTAGGAGATGGCCCCGGGAATAGGAGCCATAGCTATTTGAAGAGAGAGGAGTTCGCATAATTGAGGGAAAGGAGATAGTTGACTGAGATTTACCTTATAATTTTAACCGTCCTTTTACCCTCCAGCAGTAGGTTTGTGTTTCAGCGGGATTTAAATTTAACAAAGCAGTGCTGATTGCGCTTTTCATTGAAACCTGCATTTATGTGATAATTTGCATGCACCTCTGGAGGTCCCAAAATCTGTCAGTTTGCAATGTGAAATCTGTATGTTTGCAGTCACAACCCCTATCCAAATTTCCAGTAGATGGTTAAGAATCGGGCTTCTCATGTGGAATTAGGAAGTGGGAAATAAGATTTGGGGTCGGAGTTCCTGAGAGTGGTTTTGGATGGTGGTAAAGACACTAAGGTGGCGGCAGGACCATGTAGGTATTTTTCTGAGGATGCTTTAGGCTGCTTATCTCTGGTGGAAATTAAGACATGTAACAAATTCAGAAAGCAAGGGGGAGGTTTACCCATCACAAATTGAACTATTTAGAACAAACTCCATCTGAAACTCAATAACCACCCAAGACAACTGGTGTCTCAGTGCAAGCAGTCTAACTTTACTGAAAGATCCAGAAGCACCTCACTCCAGGGGCCTCCCCCGGTGATCCGTCCTGGAGGAGGAAAGCTTCCATGGGCCGTGGGTCAGGCTGTAGCAGAGACATGTCGTGACGATGTGGAGGGGGAAGGGAAGATTTCTCCCTCTAGAGGAGCAGTCCTGGCTTGCGGAAGAGGAGAACGGGAGGCCGAGCCATCCTGGGGTTGGCTCACGGGCACCCCATTGCCATGAGTCAGTTCACATTCGGGACCACGTCCACCCTCTCAGGATTCTCCATTCGTGGTATCCCAGGAGGTGCTGGGCAGCAGAGCTGTTCTCTTTTTCTCTTCTTTTTGTAATATTTGTCTAGGTAATTGACAGAGATCCTCATAGCCTGAGTTGTTTCACAACAACCAAAGACATGAGACAGGACAGAATACTCGGGAAGCTTTGCTGGGCCTGAGCATCCTTAGGTGCCGGCTCGTGGCAAGGCGGCAGCGGGCACAGGAGACAGCGACGCAGCCTCCGTGCGCCTTAACTCTCCCCCTCTCCCTCCAAGCCCAGACAGAAGCTGCTCGCACATTTAATTGTGTCTTCTGGCATATGAATCATTCTAAGCTTAGGAAATCAGCAGCATTCATCATTTGCAGCTGATTTTCTAAGGAAGAGACGGAAAAAAATTGTTTCCTCGAGACACAGCCCCTCCATCACTACCCTGCTCACTTTTTACCAACTGAACTATGTCATCGTCCCCTTTTAATTAAATGTTTGTTAAGATCTTGGTGTCGTACCGAGCGAGTTCAAAGCAGTCACCAGCCCTGGCGTGGTGAAGTGCTCGTGCAAAAGGCCACAGTGATACACATGACAGATGAGACACACACAGTGCAAACAGCCTGGGTACCAGCAGGCCCCGCTGAGCAGAGAATTTTGGTCGACTGGCAAGGACCCACCTCACGAATAACAACTTGAAAGTGATTTAATCTAGACGGCTGGTGTTAGGGGGTTGCTTTGTCTTATTTTTGCCTGGGTTTTAGGCAGGGAAGGCCAGGCCAGGCTGGCTTAGCGGGCTGCGTGAGGAGGGGAGGATGGGCCAGCGTCGTCTTTAAGGTGAAAAGAAGGAAGACAGTTAGAAAAAAGGTACAAAGGGTAGAATTTTATTACATTTCCACCGTACAGGATGTGTCTGTTAATCTCTAGGGAAAGGTGGCCAAGACTGGCTGTTTCTGTCTTTTCCCCTGACATTATGGGTTTAAAAAAACAGAAAGATCAGGAGAACCTGTTAATGTCAAGGTTTAAAAAAAAGAAAAAAGCAGGGGTGAGGCAGACTGCAGATGCCCTCAAGGCCCTGGAGAGGGCTGGTGAAACCAAACAAAGCAGAGACGCCCCTTCCACACTGCCCCCAGCCCGCCACCCCCCCCAGCCCGCCGCCACACTTGCGATTCCGTGCTGCTGCCAACCCGGTCTGCCAGTCTGAGCTGCCACTCCGTTTTCCTGGACCGGGAGGCCGGTGGTTTTGGACGGCTGTCTGACACACAGCTCCACGTGGCTCCTGTATCGGGCAAGGCCACGCGGCGTGGAGGGGGGAGTCAGAATTTGGAGCACTGTGATGCAAAATTAAACACCTCGCCCTCCTGCTTAAGGTTGTGTCACCTCGAGTGAGACACACAACTCTCTGAGTCCAAGGAGCAGGACCGATCACCGTGACTGGCTGAAAAGGCGGCATGAGGCGCCATATGCAAGTGCTTTAGGAATCATTATAGTGCATCAAATTAAGGATGAAGATCGGGATGTGTGTCCATGGAGGGTGGGCAAGGGCGCCTTGTCTTTCTTCCCGCTATGGCTTGTTACTTGGGTAGGGAACTGTAAAAGCTCAGCGGAATAAAGGGAATGGAATAGAATTGACCAAGATTCCAATATTTTCCTAACAGAGGGCTTAGAGTCTCTTGTTTTGGCTCTTGGGAAGCTGTTTACCTTCCTTTTCACCCCTACGTGACTTGGAGGTTATCTGCCCTGTGTGCAGGGCACACAGACAGCTGGGCCGGGAGAGGCGAACGGGAGGGAAGCGGGCTGTGCGCTGCCCTCACGCCACCACCGCGGGGGCCCTGCCTTGAAGCGTTTGCCGTGTGCTTCAGGATGTACAAGTCGCTGCAGACTTGTTGCCTGAGAAGGGCTGGGCAGCAGCCAGCAGGCCTGGCAGAAGCTGGTCTGCGATCCCATCTGGAAGGGACACCAGGGCGTGGCGACGCATCAGGAGCGGCTTCCTGGGGGTCGTGCGTGCGGGAGGGGAGGAATCTGCGCGTAGCCAGGCTCCCGTTCCTGGGAGTCAGGTCCATTCTCCTGAGAGAAGGCAGATTCCTCACCCAGCCCGAGCCTTGGGCTGACCGCTGAGAGCAGTCTGTCTCCCTGCTGGGTGGAGGGCTGGGTGTCTCAGCCCCTCCTCTGGGTCCTTCGGTGACGACTCTGTTCCAGTGCTTGTGCTTTGTGACCCAGGTGTCACGGCAGGTCTGAAGGCTGAACAGGGTGAAGCTGGTGGAGCAGAAACAGCCTTCGGTGCCTGACTCGTAAAGTGGGATGTGCCAGGGCTGGTGCTGCCGAATCTCCCCCATGCGTGGTGGAGATGGAGCAGCACCCGGTTCTGCTTGTACGCGCCTGCCCGCGTGTGCCCTTCTGATCCCACGGACCCGCAGGCTGGTGGCTTTGCTTTCCTGCCGGCCTTGGGAGCTGTCGGGTGAGGCCTGGCCTTGGGCTTCCTCCCCCTTATCAACCAGGCACCTCTTGCACATTACGTTTCAAGTAATACAGTAAATTGTAAAACAAAACAATCTTTTTTTTTTTTTTAACAATGATCTTTTTCCCTGCAGAACTCTGTGAGGTAGCGCAGTCTGACGGCCTCTGCCCTAGGCCCCTTGAGATGGAAGGCAGGCTCAGGAGGCTGCTGCAGGGGTGACAGTCTAGCGCTTTCATTCTGAGGTCACCAGTGTGTAAATTCTGTGGGTCAAACGTTTGTACCAAACTAACCTAGCCCTGCGCACTGCCCACACTACCCATGGCCTTTCTGACTCTGAGGAGTCGGGGAGGACCTGGAGTGGCAGCCCTGTGCTGCTTGTCAGCTTGGCCAGGCTGAGCCACATACCCCTGGGTCCTGTGAGAGTGGCCCTGGGGAGCCCGGGCTCCTGTGGGGCACACCCACCCTCTCGGTGCTGCTGGGCAGGGTCTGCGGGGCGAATTAATGTCCCCAACTTGTCCTTGTCAAGTTAATGAAAGGCACGGCAGCCCTGGCCGGAGTCAGCGGGAGAGGGGAGGGGCCACGTGGCAGGAAACCAGCAGAGGCACCAGCCCCACCCCCAGCAGCCTCGATGCCTCTGGGACCACCTGAGAGCCCCCAGGTCTGCCCACAAGCACAACGGATATGGCAGCAGGGGTCATCCGGCTTGGGGCGAGGGCAGAGCTGGGGTGGAAGTGGGGTAGTGGGCAAAGGTGCCTGGGCCAACCCTCAGGAAGCCTGAGAAGGGAGCTAGGAGGACCCACAGCACCAGGACACAGGCACTCGGGCCCTATGTAGCCAATCCCACTGCGACTTGCGCAGGGCTGCAAGTTCAGTGCCTTGTCCTGGACCTCCTGTCCCGGTGCTCCAAGGAGGCCACTTGGACCGCAGAGACTCAGCCATCCACACTTCCATGTGGGCCCCTACAAAGACCACCCTAAAGGTCGCCCCCCGGGCCAGGCAGTAATCCCACTTCCAGGGCCTCTGTGGCCAGGGGCATGGTCCTGCTCTGGGCTGCACATGCCCAGCGGTGCCCTCCTGACAGAGAGGAGGGACCCAGCCAGGGCTGGACAGGCGCCTCCCCAGGACAGGCAGGCACCACTGCTGTGGGCACCACTGGCAGTCAGCCAACACCTGATCCTGGATTTCCCCAGACTTGCCTGTCCGAGGGAAGCTGCTTACGATCACTTTAGCCAGGAGACCCTCAGAAGCTCATGGCTGCCCCGAGGAGCCGTCCATGCAGATGCACTCCCCTCTGGGGCCTCGGCTCTTAGCAGGGTGGTGCAGCTGGGGTGCTGAGGAGGGTTTGAGGGAGGAGGGGTCTGTTTCTGAGTGGAATCATGAGCAGGAGTGAAGTAGGACTGTTGCCGTCCTGAGGTTGGTGACCCCCGTAGAATGAAAATACAAGGCAGGTCTGGGCTGCTGTTGGCAAGAAAGCCGTGATCCCTCAAAGCGGGGGTCGTGGTGGCATTTCGAGAGAGACACAGCAAGCCCGGTTTCCTCTGCAGCCTGATTAACGGCAGGGCGCTTTTCCTCGATCCAGTCCAAGCCGAGCCGCGCTCTGTCGCTGCCATACAGGTTTAGACTCCTTCACTGGTCACAAGAGCTACCTCCAAGATGTCAGATAACAGGGTCTGTTCGATTGTCCCCCACACCCCCCAGCCTACCCCACGATTGCTGTCTTTGAGCCGGCCAAAATGTGCAGCTGGACAGGACCTACCCATGGCCTCTGCTAGGCAGCCACGGCCCCAGATTGGGGCATCCGCTGTGAAGGAGCAAAGACTCACCCTCACCAGTCCCAGGTGGCGATGGCCGTCCCGGAGGAAAGGACCAAGGACTGGCTGGAGATTGACATCAGCGGAGTTGCCTAAGGTTGGGGCTCTCTCTCCCTTCGGTGACACTTCACTGCTCTGGCTTTGGTAGGTAAAAGATCGAAAGGGATTTAAAAGACCCCTGACAAGTCCTATGGCTCGTGCCGCCTGTGGGTCCACGATTGGAACCCAAAGGCAGAGCCCTCCCCTGGACCGAGCAGGGGCACAGAGTGTCGGTGGGAACAGCCGTCTCCTCTCCAAACGTCTGTCACTTGCTGGTGCCGTTTACTTCTCCTGCTCCATGACTTGAAGCGGCAAACTCAGCCCGACTTCACTTGGCGTCACTCACCGCGATGGCGTCACCTCAGGAGGCTCCTCAGTCTCCACACGTGCTGGTTTAGTTGACTGCCTTCAGGATTGGGCAAACAGCAATCTTCTTTCTTTTATTTCCTGGTTCTGAGGGGTGTATCTCCCTGTAGACCCCAGGTGATGACGCAGAATCCATAACTAGGTCCATAAGACCAGAAGGCTACAGTGAATCAAGTGGCAAAGATCTTTCTCTGAGTAATTTCTTGGTGACTTATTCGACAAGCATTGCTGAGCACCTGGTAAGTGCCAGGCACGGCGTCTGGCGCTGTGGAACCGGTGGGGAGCTCAGCAGCCACCATCCTGCCCCCGAGGCGTGCAGTAGGTTTCCTAAAGATATCACCAGAATCTTACAAAGCGAGCGCCACCTGCCGCGTGTCGCACCGGTCATTACTAACAGAGCAAAGCCATGCCGTCTGTCCCATCTTTGGGCAAAACAAACCTTGTTCCATTTTCTTTTCACTTAGTAAGGCTTTTTGGATAATATTAAAAAAACAAAAACATACTAGATTAGCAAGTCAGCATGCCAAATGGAATGTAGCAGAAGCAATCTTGAAATTGCTTTGATTTAGAGCTTACTTAAAATTCTTTATCAGTCAAAGAACTTAGGTGTCTGCATTTAAATGATGCCAGAATGGTAGCTGGGGCGGAAGTTAAAGCATCACGGCACGTGCAAGCTAAGAGGAATCGAGCCTCCCAATTCCGTCCCTTCTTTCTACAGACCTTCAGTAGCTCATACTTACTGAGCACTTACTACTGTTCCAGGCACTGTTTTGAGTACTTAGGCACAGAGAGTGGCTGGCCCAGGGCCACACAGGAAGGGGTAGGGCTAAGACAGCGACCCAAGGTCTGTGAGCGCAGAGCCTCTTGCGTCTGCACAACCCAGCCCCGCCCAGGCTCCTGAGGTGACGCCAGGGTCCAGCTGGTGATTGCAGTAAATGACTACCTGTCAACCTAAAGCCTCTGCGGTGACACTCCACAGGGCTACAGAGAAATGAAAAGAGAAGTCAGTCATAATAGGTAGTTATTTTCGGCTTTAATCATTACACCTGCCACAATTCATCAAGTGTTGACTACATAGCAGGTGTCTACCAGGCAACGTGCTAAACCTTTTATAACCACCACCTGCCCTCCCCATGCAACCACGCCGTGACCAGGCGAGTCCCCATTTTGCAGATCAGTCAACTGAGGCTCAGCGAGGTCGGATGCCTTGTCTAAGGCCAAGCAGTAAGTAGGAGAGCTGAGATTCTCCTACATGTTGAAATAAGCAAATTGAGCATGCCATGCATGTTTTTATTCTAACACCCATGGACGATGTTAAGCAAACATCTGCTAGGATCAAACCTGCACATGTTGTGCTGTCTCAGCCCGAGGCAACCCCGCAGGATGCCTGTCACCGCTCATCGGGCGTTCAACAAACCTGCTTCCGAGCTCATTCTGGGGAGGCGAGGCTTGGAGCAGAGACACGGGACGCAGCTGCTGCCCTTGGCGGGGTCAGGCCACAGCAAGGCCGTGGGGCAGCAGCTGGACTAGGCGTGCACAGGGGTGCAGAGAAAGCCCTTCCGTCCCGTGGAGGGTGCCGCCCTGTCCCCTGCAGCAGCCGAGCCTGGTGTTAGGGAACGAGAGGGAGTTGTCACACGTTGGCGAGAGGAGCGAACGGCGGCCTAGTCAGAGGACAACGCACGTGCAGGCGTCACCGGGGGGCTGAGAAGCAGCGCACAGGCCTGGAGGAGGGTGCGGTACACGCGGTGGGCACGGTGGCCTCCTGTACGCATCCCTCAGAAATCCCAAGCACTTTGTTTGTTTCACCCTGAGCAGCATTTCTCAAAATGTGCCTTGAGAAACTGTTAATTTTGTGTGTGTGTGTGTGTGTGAAGAAAATTTGTTCACACATAATCTTTTATAGAAAGATACCCCACTGGGTCATTATTTCCTTGAACCGTGTTATATCCCAAGTATAATATTAAGTGAAAATAGCATGATGCAAAACCCTTGGTGCAATCTAATACCAATTTTATGGATACAGAGTGGAAGTAAGTTTATTAGAGTGCTATTTTTAGGAACTGTAATTAGAGATGATTTTTAAAAATTATAGTCTCTGAATGTCGTGTATTTTATGCAATGAACACATACTTTATAAACTGGGAAAAAACATAAAACCCAAACAGGAAAAAAGGATGAAACAGGGAATGGCTTAAGGAAGTGAGTAGAAAAGGAAAATACAAAGTGAGCCCTTTGTGAAATAAAGTGTGACATTCACTCAAAACCTTTTATCGATTGATGGATGGATTGACTGCCTCTTCCAGGCTGGGTGGGGCGGAGGCCCTGGGGACCAGGGGTGACAGGGAAGATGTTTCAGGCTGTGCCCTCCCAGGACCTGAGCTGACATAGTCAACTCTCATCACGCATATTGCAGTAGTTCGGTGGAGCGGAACCGAGAGGGGAGATCGGCCGTGAGAACTAGACACACTGGGTGTTAGGGGCTGAATGGTGTCCCCTGCCCACACTCCGAGAAGAGATTGAAGTTCTGACCCTGTGCCTGTGGCCTTGCTCAGAAATGGGGTCTTTGCCGATGATCAACTTAAGATGAGGTCATTAGGGTGGGCCCCAATCCAGTGTGACTGTGTCCTTACACAAAGGGGACATGTGGGCACAGAGAAAGACATGCAGGAGGAAGGCACTGTGAAGACACCAGGAGGATGTCACCTACAGGCCAAGGAACACCTGAGGACCTGAAGCTCCCGAAAGCCAGGAGAGAGGGAACAGACCCTCCCTCACACCCTCAAAAGGAATCAACCCTGCTGACAGCTCGATCTTAGACTTCTGGACTCCAGAATTGTGAGACGATAGGTTTCCACTGTTTAAGGTCCCCAGTCTGTGGCACTTGGTCACAGCAGCCCCAGGAAACAAATACATTCTGCTTTCTAAGTGTTTGCTTCTTCCACTGTGGCATGAAACTCAAAGTGAAGTCCAAGTCCAGGTCGTTGAGAGATGGCACGTGTTAATATCGTATTTATTTCTCTCTCCTCTCCCTCTTTCCTGCTAACGCCTTGCTTTTATCCGTGGACCAAGCCGAGACGTCCTTTTTCCTACCTCTTAAAAGTCAGGAGCTCAAATGACCGAAGTGGGGCAGGTGACAGTGGCCATGGAAGAAGATGACAAACTGTATGGACGCTGTGCAGAAACCTCGCCTAGGGACCGCAGCCCTGCTCGGCCCGGCAGTGGCCGCCACGCAGGAAGGCCGGCTGCGGGGTGGAGCTCTGATGCCCGGAGAAAGACTCATACATTTCTGCCACCTGTGTTCTTTGTACAGTATGTTCAACTGGCATTTATATCATCTCTTGAAATACACTGTCTTCAGAACTGCTTTGGCTAGCCACCAGAGCAATCTGCTTAGGAAATGTAGAATTAAAAACTTTGTCCGTCAAACCTGGAGAAAGGCCTAATGGGTGACAGGAGAGGGACACTCGTGACAAATCAGGGGTGAACATTGCCCACCCGCAGGGCAACATTTGGTGTGTCTTACTGACAACCTCTCTGTTTGGCCAAAATAAGGGCAACAAGTCTATTCTTCCTCTTTTTGCTTTGCATTAAAAAAAATAAATAAATACGAGATGAAGTCCTGTCACCGAGGCAGTCCATTCTGTCATTCCAGGCACTCCTGGATTTCCAAGTCCTGAAGTGTCAGGGAAGACGTCTGCTCAGCTCAGGCAGAGGGAACGTTCTCTCTTCTCGGTCACTGTCACACACTGGCCCCGTTCCTGGTGAAACGGTTTTATTCGCAATTGGGCTTTTACTTTGCTGAGCTTTTCCACACGATGCTTGCTGCAAAATTAGCCCTCTCTGCCAACGCCTTTTTGTTTACTCGGGAAGGAACAGGTTTTGGGGACTGAGGGCTGGTGATCGCGTCAGTGGGTTATTAGTTCAACTGATCAGGTGATTTCACAGGCTGTGCGGTTGAAATGCCCGTGGTTAGAGGCGTATCGAATATCCAAATGGTCTCCTCTTATGAAGCTGATTCAGTCAAAGGACAGTGTGAGGAAGGACGCTGGGTTTGTAAGTTTTCAAAAAGAGGAACAGAACTATGTCATAGCACGCCTTGTTTGTTTTGAGTGACAGTTCGTGTCTACATCTTAAATATGTGTGTGTTTGTGTATTTATGTTTTTCTGTGAATCTGTGACCCCTGGTCATTGTGTTTTAAGTGGGAGTTTGACCACGCCAAATTTCAGACGGGCACACTACAGGGACAGCAAATTTGGGAACACAGGTGTGATCGTGAATTGTGTGAGTGGATGCTTGGCTTAAAGCAGGTTGTCTTAGCCGTGGATACGGTTTATAAATAAATTAATCCTCAGCCAAGGGGCCCATTTGTTTTTGGAAGCATTAAATTTCACTTGTGACTTAAGTTACGGCTGTCAAATGAGGTTGTAAGTTTGACTTTGGTGTCTTGTAACTTTGTAAGACGATTGTGTGCGCTATTCACAGTGGGGTGGGCATCCCAGGAGGCGAGCGGGACAGGCCGCTGGGGTATAGAAAGAAAGCCTTTGAACTCCTGTTTATATCTTGTCATATCACATCAATCTACCTGGAGAGGATAAAATAAATTTTATTTATTTTATAAATTATGTAAAATATGGTATTTATAGTTGTAAAATTTGCATATGCTTGTGGCACATATTTAATTTTTCTAAAAGAACCAAAAACATTGGAAGACCACTGCCTTAGCCTATGGGTTTTGGTTTCAATACACTGGAAATAGAACTTAAATAGCACAATTTGAAGTAAAGGGGAAATAGGTTTCCTAAAAACAAGCTACAAAGCACAGGGAATATTAATGGCAAAAAGTATTTTCACGTTTTCCTCTGCTTCAGCTTATCCTGGGCCCAGATGGAATCGGAAGCATTTTCAAACATTTTGAAGCTTCCCTTCTTCAGTCCTATCCTTCCCCTCCCCAGAAAGGAGGGGAGATGTTAGATTAAAAATATTCTTCACTTCCACAGTTTGTTTTGGGGGGAAACAAATCCTAGAAATGCTTTGATAGCTAGTGTTCCATCATATTGTGGTAGAACATATACCATCCTCCTCTTCCATCCCGGAATATATCGTTCCGTGGTATGGAAAGCAGTGAGTGGAACAGTTATTCTCGAACCTATTTATGGCTCCCTTTGTAGTTTCCGTGCTGTTTAGGGGTAGATTTGACATGGACATGCCATGCTAGGGCCGTGGCGGAGGGGACCCTGCCCTGGTGCTACGGTTATGTGCATCTGGAGCTGCAGTCCGGCGTAACCACCTGGGGACTCCGTCCACTTACCTGGGGCTTGGTTCTGCGTGCTCTGGGGACGTGAGGCGAAGGTATCTTGCAGCTGTTCCCCAGTGAGTCAGACGGGGTCGAGTGTGCTCCGACAGGGAGCTCTGGGAACCTGGAGGGCGTGTGGATGGGATGACCAGGAACACGGTGGGACTTGGGAGCAGGTGCTGGGGGCTGTGGGGACGGCCCCAGAGGCGTCACAGCTGTGTCCGCGCGTTTGAGACGTCATGTGGAAGGAGGACTCGAAGCTTTCTTAGATCCTCAGAAAGCCGCAGTGGGGCATCTGGAGGAAGCCACCAGAGATGCACGCAAAGATCCCCAATGCTAGAGCCTTCCCGGATGGAGCAAGGAGCCTCAGCAAACAGCGTGTTTCCTCCCCTGGGAATGCCGCGTAGATTGGGTTGACCGTTCAGGGGACGACTTGCAGCGTGTTCTTCAAACCGCGCGTGTGCGTGCAGGAACCGTTTGGATGACTTGAAAGTCTCTCTGGCTTCAGAACCATCCCGGGTAGACAGGGCTGCCCGGCGCCTGCCACGCTCCAGCTGCCGATGGGAGCGTGTCGACTCTTGGAAGACTGGATGAGGTTAGTGTTTAACGAAAGAAGGAATTTGTCTCAGACATGTAGAATAGAAAAGAAGTAAGGCTAGTGTAGACAGAGAGATGGTAAAGTTCAAACATCTTGCTCATGCACAAATGGAGGGAGATGTTGGCACGGTATCAGACAGGCAGGGGGATGAACGGAAAATTCTGTTAAAAACAACAGGATTGAAGACCTGAGGCAAGAAAAATGTTTTGAACTGACCAGGAGGTGAGGAAACACATGTTAGACAGAGGCCCACCGTGGTAACCATTTTGCCTGGTAACGGTTTTCAGGGCGCCCAACATTCCCGGTTTGCCTCGAACTAAGCATATGAGACTTTCCGTTTTAAAATCGTGACAGTCCTGGGCAAACCAGGCCAAGTTGGTCACCCTAACTTTGGTCCAAGTACAGACCCCCAGGCCTAACCCCCCGGAACGAGAACAAGCACACGTTTGTTCTATAGTCCCAGTGGGGGTCGTGTTAATGTGTTCCCCAGGTTTGGATTTGATACGTACACCACTTTCTGTCCTAGAATGCGCCTCTTGCCAGTCCATAAGGAGCGTCTTCGGACAGACACGCTACAGTGATGTCAGTTTCGAATGCTCCGAGCAAACCCAACAGCTGATCATCTCGCGTTTTGTGTGTATGGCCTACAGGCCGGACAAGTCAGGGAAGGCTTCAGAAAGGGAATGTCTTCAGCCAGACTTTGGGGGCGGAGAGAGGAAGGGAAAGGCAAGTTTGCCAGGATGCCTGCTGCCTGGAGCTGACCCCCAGCCAGCCTAAGCAGAAGGCAGAAATGTATTCGCTCACAAAACCAAGTAGCCGTTACAAATGTGTCATAAATTGTGTAACAGAATAAAAGTAACAAATACTCAAAACTGTATTTTACTATTCTCTATGCTCTGAGGTTATTTATAGCTGTTGTGTTTGTATGACAGAAATGCTACATAATGGTGCGCTATAGCGCACCCCTCCAAATTCTCACTCAGTGATCTCATGTTGATGTCGACCGTGATGGGAATATTTACACTGTGGAAATTGGCAAAGCTGTGAATCAGGCTTTTTTCTTTTACCCTAGACTGAGAACTGGTTCTCAAACATTTCCCTGCACAGCATAGGGGTGGAGTTCTGTAGCAATCTTGTCCAGGCTGCAACCCACCCCTGAGCGTGTGGTTCTCTTACCAGAAGAAAAGGGCTCTGGACTGGTCAGACACGGACGGCAGCCATCGCAGAGCATGGCAGGGCAGTGGGCGAACATGTAGACAGCCTTTGCAGATGTCTGCATCACGCGTGCTCTGTGCCCAGAGGTGGGTTGGGAGGTGATGAGGGGACCCCGTCCTTCCACGCAATCACAGTCTAGTGGGAGAACGAGTCCCTCACTGTCGATGCCGGGAACTGCACTGGTGCGCACAGGGCTGGTGGGAGTGGGGCCGTCCCCAGTGCGTGCACCTGGGCACGGTGGGAGGAGGTGTCTGCTGGACCCCAATCCTCCTCCTGGGCTGTGAGTGTTTCTCGCTGGTGTTCCAAGTGTGCCACGCTGAGTCATTACCCCTCCCTTTCACCAGGGGGATCGTGATGTTCATGAATGTGGGCTCGTTCATGTACACCAGCAGCCAACTTCTTTAAACAGAAAGGAACAGATTAAATACCCACGTCTCCAACCAGAGCAGGGCATGAGTAGTGAGAGAAAAAGCAGGCAGACGCCACCACCTGCACACTGGGTTAGCACAAGCGTGATCGGACCCTCGGGACGTGCAGGGAGAGGATCTCTCCTGGGCTTGGTTGTGTTGTTCATCCCAGGAAGTCGTGACAGGCTTTTAGTAGCAGCCTCTACCAGAGCCCTCCCCACTGCATCTGCCACCTGGCACCCAGCAATTTTTAAAAAATATATGCTCAAGTAATGGAGTGCCCTCCAATTTAATGAGCATGTATTGAGCACCTACTGTTGCCACGTATCAGGCACCTGCTGGGGACCCAGAGATGACTGGGGCCCGGTTCGTGACCTGAAGCTGCAAATCTTCCAGCTCAGCTCCAAGCCCCCCGGTTCCCAAGCAGGACGACAGGACAGCGTTCTCCTGTCCCTGTGCGTTTCCGCCCTGTGCTCACCCGTCTCTGCTCTGGCATGTAGTTCTCTCTGCTCATCTTTCGTGGCTGGAATGCGGAGCCAGGCCCGAGTGATGAACCGCCTAATGGGAAATTGTGACAAGGACAGGAGAGCCTGAAGATGAAGACCACGCTCAACAAGAGAACGGCAGCAGCAGGTGGGCAGAGGCGAATCCAAGCCGCGCAGAAGGAAAGTCAGGGGGAAGTTAAGACAGGAGGCTGGGACCCCTGAGGACGATCACCTGAGCTAAGGGAGTGTTGTGGGGCCAGACGCTGCCCGAGCGTTTTTGAGCTTCCGCAAGTGGAGCGGAGGGTGTGAGTTGGGAAGGAACGGGTTGCACGGAAGGCGTTTCACTATCCTCTTGAAACTGAGCCTGAGAGTGGAAGAAGGCGGTTGCAGGGTCATCTGCCCTCCTGCACACGGCAGGGCGATTGTTGCAGACACTCGCTGAGGACAGAGACGGGGACGTCGTTGCCTCTCCCTCCTCACTGCTTTCCTCCAAGAGCCTGTGAGCCACACGGCTTTTGTTTTCCACTGAGCTAGTCCCACCTGACCCCGCGACCCCAGGGTGGGCTCAGAGCTCTTTGAAACAGAGACATCACCAGCTCGCATCTGTGTCTGCAAGTGTCACAGTCTCCTTTGTTGGACTATGAAGGAGCCTTGTCAAGTCGGGACAGAAGCAAGCTCTTGGCAGCCTCGCGCGCTTGGCTGTGGTTGAATGGCGGTCCTTGTTTGTTTTCTTTAATCCCTGTCAACTGGACGGGGAGCAGTCGAGAGGGCAGCTTTGCAGCTCTGGGGCAGAGGAAGGTTGGCAGCCCCTGGTGTCCACTCTACTCAGCCTGGTAGATGGATCCCGAGGCAATGCTGGATGAATGAAAGGGTGGGCTGTCTACCCCAAACAGAGAAATCACAGTGGATTGGTGGCTGTATGTTGGGACTTTTGGAGTGTGAGCTATCAGTAGGAACCTTGGATTTTGTGGGCCTTTTTTGTTTGTTTGTTTCCGAGGTAGTGGAGATCATTCTGCTGGCTGGCTCCAGTGAGTCGACCCCTCAGCTCTTGCAAGGATCTCAGCATTTCAAGCATGTGCTGGACTCTGAGATATAAAGACGAGACTGGTTTAGATTTTAAAAGACTGTTGTAGATGCAAAAACCATATTTAAAATACAGTTTTTGCCTATCATATGTGCCAGAGAGACAGACCTGAGAACCACACTCATGATGAGGGGCTGTGATTTCGGGACGTGATACTGGGAGTGAGACCAGAGTGGGCCGGTCCACGTTCGCTGGGGTGTGCGTATGTTCTGCAAACTCGGGAGTGTGGGAAATAGCAGAGGGGTGAGCCAGACCTCAGGGAGCTTGTGATCCGGCACAGATTTGCCCACTGGGACGTGAAAACATTTTCAACCCACAGATATGTGGCAACCTAACTCCATGGAGACATTTACAAACTAGGCAACAAATTACAAATGCAATGCTCTGAGTTCTGTAGGAGTGGGGTTGTGAATTAAGTAGGGTAACCAGTGTATCTTGCCAAACTGTACAGACTCATGCAGTCGTGAGCATTAAAGTTGTTCTCAGGTCTGTAGAAATGAGGAGCATCTAGATGGTCCCTTTGGGGGTTGAACTCAGTAGTTAAAATGTTAATACTGTATAAAGAGCATAGCTGGTAGCCTCACTAAAGGAAAGACCATCAGTATGAAGCTCCGTATGAAGTCCACTGATTTTTCAAAACTGCAGATAGGCCCATCGCCTTTATCTCCGCCCTCTTTCCAGCGGCAGGAGAGGTTTGGAAGCTGACAAAGGCATAGTTTTGAAACACAGTCACACAACACATGGATTTTTTGGTCAGTAGACTACATTTACAACGGTGGTCCCCTAAGATCATAATACCATATTTTTGCTGTACCTTTTCTATGTTTAGATACACAGGTGCTTACCACTGTCACAGCTACCTGCAGCATTCAGCACGGGACATGCTGTCCAGGCTGGGAGCCTGGGAGCAACAGGCCGTACCACCCAGGCTTGTGTAAGTGCACTCTATCCTGTGCGTACGACGAAATTGCCGAAGGCACCCAATGATGTATTTCTCAGAGTGTGTCCCCATCGTTAAGCCAGGCAGCTCCTGGCTGCTCCTGTGCTCCTGTTGTCCTTTTGCAGACACTTTCCCAGGAGGGTTCTAGCAGCGGAGTGCGGGCACCGTGCACTCTGGGGCATGCCTAAGTGCCTGGTAATTAAATACGTCTCCGGCAGCTCCTCTGAGGCTTGGTTAGCCGGAAGCGGTGCTGATGGACCTTTTCTAGCGCACACGTAGGGAAGCGTCCAGCAAACCAAAGAAGTGATTTGCGCCCCACCGCCACCCCCGTGTTCCGCGTTCAGCTCACCCCAGGCATCACACCCAGTGACCCCGGGGCCCAGGCGGGCCAGGCTGGGTGTGGTTTCTGCCCCCATAGGATTGCGCAGGAGCCCCAAGGCGAGCTGCCTGGATTGGATTCCCCTCAGTTCTTGCCTTAGCTAAGTCTCCAGCCTCCGCCTGTCTCCTGGAGTCTGAACACGCCACTTGCCCTGTTCTGTCTCCTGGTATTTCTGTTCTTCATGTCTGGTCTTCCTGTCTGGTCTTTGACCCCTCATTTGTTTATGCCTTGATTAACTTCATGCATTTACTCAGCAAACATTTGTTGCACACCTGCTCCGGCTACATGCTGTTCTAAGAGCCAGGCAGGCGTATGAGGACACATTCCTTGTCCCTTTGGGTGTACAGCCCCCTGGGAAATTCCCAGGCTTGGCGTCTGGCCCTCTAGGGGCCTGTTAGGTTCTGACGTGGAGTCTGGCTCTGTCCCGCCCTCCCTAGTTCAGGTCTGTCCCAGCCTGTGCTTCCAGACTCCCCTGCTCTACTGGCCCCAACGCTTTCCTCATACATGCGTGATAATTAAGCCCTTTTATCCAGCCCTGGGGTACGTACTGTGTGTGCCACAAGCTGTTAGAGAAGTTGGTATGAGCTCATGGATTAATTCAAGCCGGACAGAGGAGAAAGCAGCCAGTCACCTCTGCGCAGGTCTTTGGGGTCACAGACTCAGCTCTTCTCCAGGAGGTCCCGAGGGGAGGAACTCGTTTCACAGGTCACAGTTGGAACACCCCTCATTCGAGCACCATAGTACTATCTGACCGCCTACCGCCAGGTTTCAGGCTGGTTTCTGGGCAACCCAGCTTCTCCTGTTTGGTTTGCACTTGCGTTGCCAATGCCAGTCTAACTGGCTCGAAGGGAGTGCATTTTCCCCAGGAATTAACATGGGGTCATGACGATAGTTTTGGGGACTCTCTGCAGTGTGGGTTCACCCACTTTGCTTGTGTCCCCCAGTGGTAGTTTTGATTACATTGTTTCATCTGATTATTGACAATTCTTTTCCGTTAGGCAGCTATGCATTTATCCTGGCTTCTTTTTTAATTGCTATAAATTATGAATTGATGGAATTCAAAATTAAGTGCTGTCATGCCTTACATAAAAACTTTGGAAAGAATTCTTTATTGAAATCAACCAGCACCAAATATTACTTTTCTTTTGAAAATTATTATACTTCTTTTGCTTTTTTTCTTAAGGGTTTTTTTCCCCCCTATAGTTATGAATCTTCAAAATCTAAGTGATGAGTGATCATTATTTTTTCAGCCAAGCTGCTCAATGTAAGCATTTTTTGTTATGGTTGTTTTAAGCATATTCAAATTTGACCAAAAGAGATAGGAGTTGTTGTATGCTTTATTGGGTTTTGTCTTAAATTTTGTGAATGTTATGGAGAAAAATAACTTAAACCTGCAGATGTCGAGGCTGGGTTGTGTGCATTTGCACAGCTGAGTGTGTATGTGTGTGTTTCACTGAACTGCTAAGAACAAAAAGAGTTCAAGGGGGGACCAGAAGGGAGGAATTGCCAAGGCTGGAAACACGGTAAACGTACAGGAGCGTGTTGTAAGGGCAGCTCCACGTAGGAGGCATCTGGAGAGATTTCTCTCAGTACTGAGTGGCTTATTTTCAGTACTGCAGTGTTTTTCTGGGTAGCTAATGTTCACAGAGAAAAAAAACAAATTTAAAATATATACTTGGTTTTCGGAAAATCTGTTTTTTAAACTAATGCTGACAGTTTCTTTCTTATGAAAATTGGAACTCAGCCTGGCCTTGTTTCAGCAAGACTGACAGGAGTGGGAGGTGGGGTCAAAGCCTAGGAAATGACTGTTGCTGTCTCTTTCAGGTCATGCTCCTCTCCTAGGAATGTGTACGGTAGCCATCTTCAGGCTGTGCCGTGGACCATCTGAATCTATCCATCCAAGCCTGGAGCTCCTAGTCAAGCTTCAGACTGTCTCCCATCCTGGCTGGGGCACACCACTGTCACCGCATGTTCAGCCCGCTGCTCGGGGTCCGTCCCCTCCCTCCTTCAACTGCTTCGTAGAGGACTTTCTTTTCTCTGTCACTGGGTCACTGACTCTCGTTCCCAATGACTGCTCATCTCACTGCCCAGTACCCGACCTCCATTCCATCCCCATCCTCCTTATGCCAGAAGAATATCACTTTCTAATATATGTATTTGTTCGTTTCTTATGGTGGTTGCTTATAGCCATCTGTGTCCACCTCCTGGATGTCCCCCCTGCACTGGAGTTTGAGCTTATGACAGAGATCTCTGTCGAGGGCTCCAGCTGTGCAGAGCAGTGCTTCACACCTGGCAGGCACTCGTAAATGTCTGTTGAAAGCATAGGTTCCTTGCACTGCACTCGTTTTACCTTCCTACTAAATGTGTTCACCCAGCTTCATAGCATCCTCACGACACAGCCCAGCACCCTGCATGACAACTGGTACCAAAAATCCCTGGAGACCGATCACCGGACCTGGGAGGTTTGTTTACTCACAGACCCACCTCAGTGTCAGGCAGAACGCTGGTATGGAGGAGGCGGGGACGAAACAGCATCAGGAGTGGGAGGAGCTCTTATCTCTTCCTTACTGCTTTTAAGCAGCAAAAGTCATCATAGCAGTTTTACCTCCAGAGGATTTCTAGAATCACTAATTCATTGTCCATTCTCTGCAGCACAGAGATAACTCTGTCTTCAAAGATCTGGTAGAGACTCAAGATTCTTAAATTCCCATCTGCATTGGAAATAGCGATGGGATGTAGTGTGGAGCGTTCCATCGAGTGACTAGGAGGACTGTTCTCACCCGTTTTCTCTTGTTCAGATTGGCTCATTCCTGTTGCTCTGTCCTTAAGTCCACTGGTTCTCGCCTCTGCCCCCTCCCTTCTGTTGGGACCACCCATGGAGTTTCTTACTTTGGTCAATTGCTTGTTCAGTTCCAAATTTCCATTTGGTTCTTCTGTTTATTTTTCAAGACTTTCTATTGTGTCAAGTGTGTTTGTAGCTTGTTGTAGCATTTTTGTGATGGCCATTTAAAAATACATCAATATCTGTGTGATCTCAGGTTGGCATATGTCAGTTGTTTTATTCAAGTGGAGATTTTTCCTTGCTCTTGGTATGTTGAGTGATTTTTCCATTGTATCCTGGACCTTTTTGGTATTAAGTTATGAGACTGGATTTTATTTAAACCTGTTTTAGCAGGTTTCCTCTAACGCTGCCTCGCTAGGGCAAGGGGTGCCGATTACCACCAGGTGATAGGGAGGGTCCAGGACTCCCATGCTGTGTTCACAGACACCTGGGAGGGCGAAGGGTGTCTCATTGCTGCTGGGTACAGGTGAAAGCTCAGACTCCCCATCAGGCCCCGCTGACACCACTCTGGCTGGGAGGGGGAGAAGTGTGTCATTACATTGAGGGAAAGGGGGGTCTCATTACCACTGGACGATGGGGAGAGTTCCAGCTCCCCAGTCGGACTTCTCTGACACCAACCAGTGGGTGGGAGAGTTGGGAGGGGTATTCCTCATGCAGCTGGAAAGTCTAAGTTCCCCACTGGGCCTGTGCTGGTGGAGATGGGGTGGGACCGCGGTTTTTCCATAACATTTGGTTGGAGTCGGGCGGTTATTGTCTCAAAGTTTTCTGTCTTGGTATGTGTTGCCTTTCCTGGCTCTTTAGTAAGAGAGAGCAAACTTTTCTTGGGGCTTTTGTCTGTGTCCCACTGGTATTTCCAGGATGTAGGTATCGCCTGCACTCAGGCTAGGGTATGTGAAAAATACATGAGCACAGGAACTTACCGCCATGCTGTCCCTCAGGTCCCAAGGTGGTCCCTAGATGCTTGCTGTCTTCTCTCTACCTTTCAGAGTCGTCTTATGATCATCTTATAGTAATGTCCAGGGTTTTTAGCTGTACTTAGTGGAGAAGTGTGTCTCCTCCGTCTTATCCCAGAACCAGAAGTTTAGAAGAACTATTTTAATGTTCTATGTTAGAAGAAAGAGCTCTGAAAAGAAGACCAAAAAAGGATTTATGTTAGCATGTTTGTTATTGTAATTTCAGCCCTTACAGTGGCTTTTTTCCTCTATTGCATTTCTCAAAGTCAATTTACCTTCAACCTGATGTTTTGATTTTTTGTGATCCTCCAGTAGGACATTTTACACTGCCTTCCTCCCCCACCCCCGAAAAAGCTATTGCCTCTTGCCTTAAAAGTAGGCGTTGAGTTGATTTTCCATGGTAGTTGGAGACATCTTGAGTAGAAACAAACACGTAAACTGCTGGATGGGACGGGCTCGTGCTGTGCCTCTGCCCTCTCTGGCTGGGGGGAGCTGCTCTTGGTCATTCTTGATACAGCCTGAGTTCGTGCCCAGCAGCGATGCAGGAACAGAATGCTCTGTCCTCAGCGTGGGGAAGTGCGGGGACAGGAGCCTCTGACTGCTCCCATTTGGGTTGGCTCTAAGCGTGTGGCTTCACTGCCCGAGTTCTTCTGACCAAGTCTAGAGAGTGGCCGGCACAGAGCCCTGTGGTCGGGGGGACACACCTGCCCCCCATCTGGTGGGGCAGCCAGGAGGCAGGCGCTGTAGGATCCACCATGTGGGCGGATCACTGCCTGCCTGAGTCTGAGCGGGTCGCCCTGCTGTGCTGCTCAGACAGGCAGCCGGAACGCTCCATCACTTTCTGATCAACAGTGCTATGTAGTTGCTCATACCAGGTTTATTTTTAAATTTGTTAACTTTCCAATTTGGGGGTGATTCTGCCTCTTTTTTTTTAAACCACAACTGAAATTATTCTTATAGCTGACTCGGTCATAATTACAAAGTAGTATAACAGAGAAAAAAGGAATAAAGAATCATTCAGGCCGGGCACGGTGGCTCACGCCTATAACCCTAGTACTCTGGGAGGCTGAGGTGGGAGGATTGCTTGAGGTCAGGAGTTTGATACCAGCCTGAGCAAGAGCGAGATCCCATCTCTACTAAAAAAATAGAAAGAAATTAGCTGGACAACTAAAAATATATAGAAAAAATTAGCCGGGCATGGTGGCGCATGCCTGTAGTCCCAGCTACTTGAGAGGCTGAGGCAGGAGGATCTCTTGAGTCCAGGAGTTTGAGGTTGCTGTGAGCTAGGCGGACGCCACGTTATTCACTCTAGCCCGGGCAGCAGAGTGAGACTCTGTCTCAGAACAACAAAAAAAAAGTGTTGCTTCACTGAAAATATATGTTTAGTTCTGGGGAAAAAGGTTCCTGCCTCTCACCAACCACATCAGAGCACGCACCTACTGCACGCAGCACTGTAGCACTTACGCTCTTTGAATTTGAGGGAACAATTTTGTTTTTTTACAGCTGCTGACAAACAACTGTAGATCAGTTTTGATTGACATTTTGTTTGCCTTTTAAGATTTAATTAGCGTTTGTAAAATTTGGGAGAGTTAAACTTAATCATGAGGTAATGAGATAATAAGAATTGAGTGCAGTTTCTAGATAATTGTCTTCAGCTGAAGGATAAATATAGCTGAAAGGGAGATTTCTGGGGGGGATTAAGTAGCAACTGAAGCCGGGAGCTGGTTAGAAAATTGGTTATATGAATATTAAATTGGAGGCATTCATTGCTATTAAGTCCAATGAAATATAGCAATAAGCTTAGGCACTGGACCAATTAAAGGACATTTTGAGAATACAGTGATTGAAACTTTGTCTGAACCAACTTAGAATCCATTGCCTCAAATTTCAGACATTTTTAATATATATCCTGTATTTATATAGAAAGAGACAAAATGTTTAATGAACTCACGATTAATCCTCTTTGTATACATTATTAATGAGAAGGTTAAATGCATTCAACTTCTCAGAGCAACACTGAGAAAAATTTAAGTTTTTAATATATATTCCTGACTATGTATGTAGAGTTGAGAAAGTAGAGTCAACTCAAGAGTCTAAAATTGTTTTTAAACACTTAACAACCTGGAATCAACATCACACATGCGCATCTTTGGCTTTGAGGTCATTTTTATGATCATTATTATCGTCTTTTACATTAATGGTACTCAAGTCTTTGTGTAGCAGCAGGAAGAATCCCTGATTAAATGTTTGCGATGTGAATTTAGAAGGTCAAAATAAGGGCGAGTGAAAATTAAACAAACAAACAAAAAGCTCTATAAGGGGTGGAGAGATGGTATGCACACCAACCAGGGTAGGTAGACAGCAGTAACTGTGCTATAGGGCTTCAAAACCAGTGGGTCTTATGAATTCTATTACAGACAAAGAGAACTCTCCCAGCAAAATTCCGTGTACTCCTAGTCATTTATTATTTATTGAACAAACATTTGTTGGGCATATATTATATGCCAAGCACCATGCTGGGTGCTGGCTTTATAGCAATGAGTAAGACACAGCCCTGTGCCCTAGAATACTTACATACAGTCTGACAGTCCAATGGAGGAGAGAGAGACCACAGTAGACAATTATAATGTAGTGTGTGTTCCAGTTACTAAATGCTGTGTAGTAACAACCCCAAAACTTAGTGGCTTAAAACAACCATTCCATTGTACTTATGGATTCTGTGGGTCAGGAATCTGACCAGGGCCTGGGGGAATGGCTAGACTCTGCTTCAGGACACCTGGTCCTCAGAGGGGAGACTCCAGAGCTGGGGGCAGGAATGGGGGGACCAGGGAGGTGTCTTTACTCACAGGTTTGGCAGTTGATGTCAGCTGTTGGCTGGGACCTCAACTGGGGCTGTCAACTGGAGCAACCTAGCTATGTAGCTGGGGCTTCTTCATGGCATGACAGCACTAGGCAGCAGGATTTCCTAGCTAGTAATTCAGGGCTCCAAAGGTGAACATCCCCACCCACGGGGCAGAAAGTGCGCTGCCTTTTATGACCTTGCCTGGAAAGTCATGCATTTTTTCTGCCACGTCATCCTGGTTACAAGCAAGTTAATAGCCTCTTAGGTCAAGAGAAGGGGAATTCGATTCTGCCTTTTGATGGGGGAGTGGCTGTGTTCTAGCAGAACATAGGGACTGTGCAGTGTTGTTGTAGCCATCTTTGGAAAATACACTTGGTCGAGGATGGTAATTTTTAAATGTCTTTGACAATCTTCCTTGCAAAAAGTGAAACCTAATTTCCCTAATTCTTGAGTGTGCTGGACTTAGTGACTCTCTTCGATTAAATTAAGTGGCATAAATGATGCTTTGTGACTCCCGAGGTGAGGCCATGAAAAATACAGCTTCTACCTGGTTCTGTCTCTCTCGCCCTCCGTTTTTCTTTCTCTCTTTCTTTCTGTATCCCCCTCTCTCTCATTCTCTCTGTCCTCTCTCATTCTGGAGGAAACCAACCACCATGACACTCAAGCATGATGTCACTCAAGCAGCGCGCAGGCCCATGAGAAGAAGAATTGGGACCCACAGCCAGTAGCCGGCACCAACTTGCAGCCTCAGTCAAGCCCCGGCTGACATCCTGACCGCACCCTCCCACGAGACCCCAAACCAGAACTGCTCAGCAAAGTCAGTCCTGAATTCCCGACCTCCAGAAACCGTCAGAGATAACAAATGTTTATTGTTATTTTAAGCCATGAAGTTCTGGGGTGCTTGTTACGGCAGATTGATAGACAACCAGCACATTCAGTGTGACGATAGGCTTATCAGAGTGTGTGCCGGGTGTGCGTGAAAGTCCGGGCTTGCTGGGTCAGGTGGGCTTCCTGGAGGAGGAAACACATGTGAAGAGTCTGAAATGGCGTGGACTGGGAATGGCAGGCTAAGCTGTGTGAACTCAGATATGCCGAGTGAGAACATTGGGATTATGGGTGAATAATGGCCAAGGTGTAGTTAGTTGTCTGTGAAATGGGGCCTTCCGCTTGGACTGGGCAGAGAATGAGTAGAGCTGATGTGTGTACAGTAGAGCCGAGACCAGGACCCGGCCTCGCTGGGGCACAGAAATTCACGCGGCCCTCCCTCCCCGGCAGCCTGGGCATCACCCTGGAGTTGTTAAAAATGCAGCAGCTCTGGCCCTCCCCTAACCTAAGGCTCCTGCAGTCCCGCTGTGAAGGACAGAGGCTGGTGTCCCCGGAGAGTCCTGCGCCTCACGGGCAGAGCTTGCGGGGCGGGCGGCGGGGGAGATTTAGGTGACAGCCTTGAACCACCAGTGACTAAGAAAAGAAACAGAAAACCACCTTTCCTGGTTTTTACAAATGACTTTCTTTCTTCTGTGTTCTATTTTTTACCTGAAGTGCTCTTTGAATAAAAATAAGACTTTAAAAAAAAAAAAGTAAGCTGGTTCCTGTAATTTCCTTTTCTTCTTGTACTTTACAGTCTCCCCTGGGACTGCGGTGCTCATCAATCCAGTCCCGGGGAACATTGTCATCTTTCATCAATGACTCCTTAACCTTCTCCTTATCTGATTGGGTCCTCAGTTCAATCTCCCCTGAAAAGCCTGCGGTCCCCACTGCCCTGCCCGCTCATGCTCTCCAGAAAGGACCTGGAAGATCAGTCTTGTGGAGGAGCCTGAGTTGATCAATGGGACATGGTTTCCTTTGCTCGACCCCCTGGCTGAGCTGTTATCTGGGGGCCAGGCAAGCAGGCGAGAAGGCTGCTCAGTGTCTCGATCACCAGGTCCCCAGGCTGACAGGTGTGTCGGTTCTGGCAGTGACACAACCTGGGATGGGGACCCGCTATTCTGAAACCAGGCAGTAGAGGATGTCTGTGCTCATGAGTTTGGGCAGCTCAGAAATTGTGGCCAAACAGAGTGACCATGTCAGAGACTCGAGCCACCGTGACGGCAGTGTACCCAAATCCTCCAGGAACCGGTGGGTCCTCATGTAAATTCAAACGTGCGGCTTGTTTGTCCCCGGTTCTTCACAAAGGGCAGAGGAGGGGCCGCGGTGTGCCTAGTCAGCATAATGAACGCGCGTGTCCAGGAGGAGGAGAACAGATAATTCTCTCCAAAAGAATGGAAAGCTGAGGTCATGCTGCACTCCTGCTGTGCTCAAACGCATGCGCCGTTTCCCTCCTTGTCCGGCCCAGCCCTGGTCAGACCCTGGGCGGACACGGAAGGAAAGGAAGGAAGTGCAGGCCCCACAGATAATTGGGATCTGTCATTTAGAGATAAAATGGCATATTATTTGAGATAAAACTCTCTGAATGCAGACAGCGCACTCTGTTACTGGGCTGTCGATTCCTTCTCTGCTTGGCACAGAGAGCTTGGTGTGAACACCAGTGACACTGAGTGCTGTCCACATGCGTGGTGAATAGGCAAGTGTGCGTTCTCGTGAGCGACAGGCCACGTGATTTTCTCACGGAAGTGACGCACAGCCTACGCCTCCCCGGCTGGGGCCCAGGTGAAGGACGAGCAGGGAGTTTCTCAAGCTTTCCCTTCTCTGCGCAGACTTGCCCAGGGCAAGGCCAGGTCCCTGGAAGGCCTCTCTTTAAAGCCTTTTCCTTCCCCTCTGTCTCCACCCCCATGTTCGAGGGGGGAGCGAGTGTCTTTGGGGGCCTATCGGGGGCAAGACAGGGTTCTCTGGGGCCGAGACACCTAGTGTTTACTAGAGAACTGATGTATGCCGAGGGTCATAACCCCAGGCGATTTCTGCAGTGACGGTGACAACAAATGTGGCTTCATTCCTTTACTCTTGGCCTGCCACGGTCACCCACAGGGAGACGGTGGGGGTGGCAGCGTCAGTCTAGTCCCCCAAGAAGCAGTGTGTGTGTGTGTGTGTGTGTGTGTGTACATATATGTGTACACATGAGACCACATCTACAAAATGCTTTCGTAGCAACGCGGAGGTGAGTGAGTGATTAGCTAACTGGGTTCTGTGCCCGGGCCACGGAGAGACGTGAAACTAACCGTCACACCAGCCGCGGCTGGGACCGAGCCAAGGGTGCCACCTGTGGTGTGAGCCCTGGACGAGGCCCTGTCAGCCGTGCTTTGAACGCTGGAAGAATCGTAGGAGGGGGGACTGGACGTGACGAGGAAGTGGCACACTGAGGAAATGCAAACGAAGCCCGCTGAAGTTGTTCACTGTTCTAGAGAAAGGGTTTTTATTGTTTCGGCAAGTCTCATGCACAGGGTTGTAACGTATTATTTGTGCAGAAAACACTAAGAGGGTAATTAATTTTTTTGTAATTTCTCTATAATTACCAAACTAGAATCCTTTCAAAACTTGCATCATTAGGCATGTCTAGTATATTAATATCCAGATGTTCTTTAGAGCGAATATAGACAATCTGTCCTGAAGCTTACTGCACCATGGATTCCAAAGACAAATCCTAGGACTGCAGAGAAGGAACCAGTATTAGCAGTAATTCTGGTGGTATATGTTGGTTTGAGGATTTTCTAGAGTTTAAAATATAGAATCTTGGATAACATAAACGAGTCATTTTTCTCTTAAGCTATGTAATCTTGTATTCATTTGAAAAAACACGTAAGTTCTAGGTCAGTTTCCCTGCTAATGGTCACATACTCTGTCAATGTAAAGGAAAAAACCGCAGAATGCGTAAATGTCCCAGGCATTCTTCCGAGTTCTTTGTGTGTATGAGCTCATTGAAACCTATGACAGCGGTTACAGGCGAGGAAACTGAGGCACAGTGAGGTTAAATAACTCGCTTGTCTAAGAGCTCACAGTTAGTGGGTTGGGTGGAGGGGCCACATTGCAAACCCCAACTGTGCAGTTATGTATCTGAATTCTACATAAAATCCAGTCCTGCTGCATCTTTCTTACTCCTGGTGGCCACGAAGCAACAGATTTCTCAATGGCAGCACTATTGACATTTTGGGCTGGGTCATTCTTCCTTGTGGGAGGCTGTTCTGTGCACTGTAGGATGTTTAGCAGCACCCCTGGCCTCTACCCCCTCACGCCAGCAGCAGCCACCTCCCCAAGTAGTGACAATGAAAGATGTCCCCAGACATTGCCAGCCATCCCCGAGGGCTGAGGGTGGGGTAGGGTGTGGGGGGGTGGAGTTTGCACAAAATCACTCTCAGCTGAGAACCACTCACCAAAGAATGATAATTATTTGAAGATTATACTTAGGTACAAGCAAGCAGTATAATTTAGAGGGTTTTATTATATTTAGGAAAGATTATAAATATCTTTTGCTTATCCACTTTTAATATTGAGAATAAGAAACACAAAACTCTTCAGTAAGCATAACAGTAAGTGCAATAAAAATGCATTTCCGTTCTTTATCATGGAAGAGTTGTGGGAAATATTTAACAATATAAAACAAAAGAAGAGTGGAGAGAACAAAGTACAGGAAATGGAGGAGGAGTTGGGGGAAACAGAAATAGAAAGTGCCTAACACCAAAAAGAGAAAGTATTAAAATAGAACCAACAAGTTGCTATAAACCCTACGCGGAGTTTGTCATTTCTGCTGACAGTGAGGCCAAGACCACATTTCAGTCAATCAGCAGTGAATATTTATTGATGGTGACATTTCCTCTAGAGCCCAGGTAAGTAATTTCGTTCCTAGCCGTGCCCTCTGTGGGTGACCTTCCTGAGAGGGGGAGCAGCTGGGCCTGGCGTCTCCTTCCCAGACTGTCCTTCCCCCGCCTTCCCACCCGTCCCTGTCCTTCCAGGAGTTGCTGCAGGATGACAGCTCTACGTTAGGAGCAGCAGGGAATGCAACAGTGTCCAAGAAGGACGCAGAGTGGTTTGAGGCAGGAAAAGGAGCACCTGGAGCCGGTGCGTGAGTCCAGCCGTGTGTCCCAGCGGGCTGGCGCTGCGGGAGGAGGGGCGGGAGGAGTCCAGCCCTGTGTCCCAGCGGGCTGGCGCTGCGGGAGGAGGGAAGCCGGACAGTGGCTGAGAGGCGCAGGCGATGTGAGCCTGGGGGTTGGGCGAGGGCACTGTTGCTGGAAGACTCTCCAGAGGAGGAACCTGCTAGGTTTAGATCTTGAACGTATTTACGAAGATCACCTGGAATAAAATTTAAGAAATACATATAAGCAGGTGTCCTTACTTCATCAGGAATCGCTTAGAGCAGCCTTTCCCAAACTGTGTTGTTTGCGCTAGTTCTTTAACACCCCAGCGCTGTGAATTTAGGGGTGAATGCCCCGTCCCTCTCTGGAGGTGCCCCGTGTCCATCAGCACATTAGATGTTCTGAGACAAGTTCAGTGGGGAAGACATTGGTTTATTTCATTATTTTTTTCCAAGTGACCAATCTCCTAAAATATTCACTGGCACCACCCGATTACAGTGTTGCTGAGATGGGGTTCCGTGGAACAGAGTTTGGCAAAGTGGTTTTGTGTTGCTTTCCTGCAAAGTGCTCTCCACCGGGGCTCTCCTGCGCCGTCCCTTCCGTTAGACGAGAAGTTCTAAGAGAATAGGCTTTGCCTCTTGCTGAAGTCGCCGTGCCTGGGTCAGCGCCGGGCACCCGGAGCTCCCTGAGTGTCCGCTCGGCGAGGCGGTCCCCGTGTAACGACTCTCCCGGCCATCCAGCTGGCTACTTGTTCTTCCAGGTTTTCCTCGCTTTGCTTCTAGGATTTAACACAAGATATTGAACTATGACCCTTGACTCTGGTCTTCACCCTGACACCGTTGCTTCAGACCTAGCTGGGACCTCAGGTTGTCCCCTCCCCAGGCCGACCCCTCACTGACTCGATCACCCCCAACCCAGGCGTGATGTGTATTTGGCGTGACTTCTCTGTGCCCCTGGCGGCCTCCCTCCTCCCCCCCCCCCACGCACTCGCTTCCCTAGCCTCCAGGACGCCCCTTCTCCTGACTCCCCTCCAGCCTCCCGGTCTCTCCAGTTCCTGAACTTTTCTTCACGTTGCTTTAAACGCTGGTAAAGGGTCAGCACTCATGTCCAAAGCCTAAATCATTCAGTCCCAAAGGCTGCATTCCTTTTCTCCTAGACTGACGGCGCTCTGAGGTGAGGGACCGGATCGTTTAAGAACAAGGTTAGGATTATCCTTCTGTCTGGGGACTGTGGCTCCAGCAAAGCTCATTAAGTTAAGCCAGTGCTATCATCCTGACATGGGTAAGGGCTCTTGACTGCGGAGGCGTGCGGCAGCGCGCGGATCCCAAAGGCTTGTGAGAGCAGCTGCCCGAGAGGGGACAGCCTGAACACAAACGCTTTGGGAGAGAGTAGGATCGGAGGGGACCTAGAGCAAGTTCACACGTTCAAGACGTGCCTTGATGCCCAGCGCTAGAGTCGGCCTGCCCGCCGCCACCCCTGCCAACGCCAGGAGCGCCGGCATCAGTGTGGCCCCCTGTGCCATCAGACCCTGAGCATCTGGCCAGCCTCCCTGAGTGCCCCAGATTCTGTGCATGTGACAGAGAATGGCTTCCAGAGAGTTCTTTCCTCTCAGGCCGGGTGGAAGGTGACTGAGGCCTGAGGCAAGGTTCTCTTCTCCCTCCGTCTTCGACCACTCGATGAAGTTTTTTTTTTTTTTTTTTTTTTTTGAGACAGAGTCTCGCTCTGTTGCCCAGGCTAGAATGCCATGGCATCAGCCTAATTCACAGCAACCTCAAACTCCTGGACTCAAGCGATCCTCCTGCCTCAGCCTCCTGAGTAGCTGGGACTACAGGCATGCGCCACCATGCCCAGCTAATTTTTTCCATATATTTTTAGTTGGCCAATTTAATTTCTTTCTATTTTCAGTAGAGATGAGGTATCGCTTTTGCTCAGGCTGGTTTCGAACTCCTGACCTTGAGCGATCCGCCCACCTCGGCCTCCCAGAGTGCTAGGATTACAGGCGTGAGCCACCACGCCCGGCCTCGATGAAGTTTTTTAAGTACGCTCTTACCACGGGCGTGGCAAGCGTGCTGCGGGAACTATTGCATTAGGCGCATCTAGGAAGCACTCGGGGCTTTCAGAGAGGACCGGCTACTGCACAAGCTGGGAACTCTGACAGTTGTGAAATTGCTACTTTTCTAGATG